>JAHFWJ010000214.1:0-310486 GCA_028555115.1 Himalopsyche japonica | reverse complement strand
CCGGGTCGTTGGTGACAAAACATGTGGAGTCGTACAAAGTTGTAACAATACAAATGTAATATTATTTTACCTTTTAAAAAATATTTCAATTTTGAATCGTGAATGTGCCTCTTTTAATTGTGTACCAATTATTACAAACATTAATTTTGCTTTCTCTTTATAATTGTTTTTAAAATATTATACACATATCTTTTGGCGTAGTTATGCTAATATATACTAAATGAATGTTTTTGAGTACTTAATTGTGTATCCCTTCTTCTGTGCTTAGGTATTTCATCTACCTAAAGATAATAAAACTGGTACCCTTTTTCTCATAGACAATTTTACAGGACACAACTGCTGCTGCACACTTTATTGTGTTGCCAGTCTAGACGATTGTCACCGCACGGGGTGTCCCTTATAACCATCTCTATTTTATTTTACAGGAAAATATCCTTGCTATCCACCTTGAGATTTTTACGTTTACCTGGACTATTGGTTGAGCCCTAAAATTTGATTTTTTATTTAAGTGACTGCACAATTTTTCTCAGTGTTATTTAGTTTATGTAGAATATTTTTTATCATTTCAAAAAAAATCTTGTTTTTTTCGGGCGGGCATACTACAGAAAATGTCATGATTATTAATTTCAATGTTTTTATATCGTATTGAATTTACTTACTTTTTCCTGTTGTTCGAAACCTCGCTTTTCTGATAAAATATGTATTTTCGAAGCGCACTCATCGTTCCTCGTAACTCCCCATCGCCTCACATTGCTATCGTATTTACGCTGTCACTATTTACGCTACTAGTGCACCGGACTAAATGTTCAGAATATTTATATCTAAAATAAAACACATTTTTTTTTTATTTCGAAGTCGGCTTTGTTCGTCACGATCAATCTCAATTACAATATAGTACAAAGAAAAATCGTAAAATTACGATAATGGTAGTTTACTTTTTTTTTCATAACGTTCACTGTAAATACGAAACATATCGGTATTGTCACAGCAAACTATTGTTTATATACTTTTTCAAGACAGCAATAACATTTTTTTTTTAAATCGGCCTGACAAGTTAAATGGCAATAGGCAATATCATTAACATAACTCTATGACGAATATATTTTCAGCTCTAAAATTTATCACAACAAAGAATGCACATTTTGAAACATATTATAAAATATATATTACAAAACTAAACAAGTTTTAAAAAAAGCAATTATAACTGTTTTCATCACAGTACTGATATAGACTCTAGTATATTTTAATAGAACTTCAATTTGGCAGAGTCGGCCGTTGCGATCTAGTGGTTATAACTTCGACTTAACGTTCAGTTAGATTCTATATCCAAGCCAAAACAGGATAAATATTAATTTCTCCTTCGGTTTATCTTGTATGATATTCCAGTTTCAAAATTTTTGCCTTAATGTCTTAACAGCCAAACTTTTTGTTTTTCAAAACTAACTTTTTATGCGAGAACTGTTTGTCATTGAACCTTCTTAGAGAAAGTAAGGAGTTAAAGATAAGGCAAGACTTCTGGTTTGCAGACATATTAACCTTCGAATACACATATCGGGAGACTAAGGAATGAAACCTTGCTTGCGATAGCAATTTGTTCGACATATGTTTTATAAAAATACAATGGCAGCGTCGGATTCTAAAGACCAGAGCTGAAAATTGTTTACAACATATAATATAATACACTTAAAAAACGTTACAATTGAACATCTCACACCATTTCAATCAAATTCTGTGCAGACAAATTATTTCCCTTTTCTATAAAGTTAATGTGTTACTTCCGAGGTGGTCTTTTTTAACCATTTGGACGCCAACGACGTGCAAACACGCAACACGAATATCATCTGTAAATGACTAATATGATTTCCAAAATTTTCACACGTTTGACATCTTATTATATTCACATTCGAATGGAACACCTGGCATTTTTTTTGTATCAGCCCTCATGTGAAATCTTTATATAATATTACACCGAAAATTTTGTGAGACTGAGAAAAATTTTTTTGATTAATAATGGTGACATCTAAACGGTTAACCCTCTCGCCACTGATTTATAATAAATAATACAGTTCACAGTGTCTTACCTACATTGCGAACTTTTCAGACATCAAACTTAAAATGCATACGAAACATTAATAAGATATCGTTTAATTTTCGTATAATATGCTACCATTGTAACAAAACCATGTTATCAATGCGGCCAGGCATACTAACGTCACGAATGACATAAAAATGTGCTCTGTTTAATTTCGTTTCGACTAAATCGCTAGTTCCCCCTTTTAACTTAATGCAATTTGATTTTAATTATCGTATACGCGTGCACACGACGCCTGTCAAATCACTTGTTAATTTTATTTCAAATTCCACGTACGCCCTGCGATCTAGTAAGAGCAATTATTATGCACCCCGGCTCAATTTGTTTTGTGTTCGTCGCGCCCTCGCTTCAGCCTGCAACCCCTCCAGTATTACAACAAAACCACAGCTTGTTTCTGCATTTCCTCGGCGTCCTTCGGTTTGCTATACATACACTATAACGATTTTATCGGATATATTTAGAAATGCAGCTGAAACCTAGTATGGCACATTACGTCATATTACATACTTCAACAACGCTAGGTTTTTGAATTGTTGAAACTTATTACATTTTCACATGTTTATTCACTCACGACTCACGGCCTGGCTTTCTCCTTTCGGAATCTTCAGGTATTCTATCAAAAAAATATTAAGGCCAGAAACTAAATATATCTCTGAAATAATTTTAATAACTACCTATTTGATTATAATGATATTAAGTTTTACAAATAATACATGAATCACATTTTCACAACAAACAATAATCATTTGATAATTAGAGATATATATTTTAAATTGATGGATTTCGTTGAGATCAAATATTGAATGACGTAGGTAAAGGCTTGAATTTTTCAATTTTTGTTTTTTATTTCGGAGAATGTTTTGGCACTATTAGTACTCTTATGATTTTGAGTTTCAACTTACAACCTTTTGTGGGTTAAACAGCTTTTTATTTATTATTATTTTTTTTTCATTGACGTATATACTTGTCTATTTATTCGAAAATATTTACGTAGTCAGCATGATTCTTATGATAAAACAGCCTCTATTGTAAGAGGAATTTTTTAATCTTTGCTTTTACCCTATGTACAATACAATAGATTCACACGGCAGAAGCAATTTATACCGACATGACTTTGATAGCACACTACCCTTTTTATGTTTTCTTCCTTTGAAAACAAGATTGACCAACTGAGGAGGAAACAGTTCTCCGTGAACAGCTTCATAAGGAGTATACACATATGTCCATTTAAAAAATTCTTGCGAAACTCAAAGTTACGACAATCACTCATTAGTAGTACATTGTAGATTGTGATCAGTTTTTTTTAAAGATTTAATCAGTTAATTTAATCATCTTATAACAGTTTAATGTATTTCGAACACCGTCTGAGTTATTCCGAAACGACGAGATTAAGTACCAGGACTATGAAGTCGTTAAATAAACATGACTCTGACATTGGCCAAAAACACGACTTCGACTAAAAAGGTTTACTTCTGTCAGTTTTTCTCCTCCCTTTCCTATTAATATGCATTAAATCAAAGATTAACCAGCCAATCTGACAAATTGTTCGTCGAGATATTTTTCAAAACCGTTTAATCGAATAAGTAATACAAGTCGCTCGTTTTCCACGAATCTGACTTCGACTCCACAACCCTGTTAACAACATAGCTGACTTTGGGTTTAAATATCACTCTAGGTGCTATGTATGCTTTAAAACGACAGCTCACTTGAAAACGCTTAACAAGCCCTTTCGTTTTAAAAAGGGTCGCGCGTAAAAAAAAAAAGAAAAGAATACTGCATCTTGAAATAAAACATATGAAAAAAATTAACTAGATTTTTTGTTCTTGGAAAACTAGTGGATCTCGACTCAACACGGCGTACATACCAAATAAATAAATCAATATCCCTTATTAAAAGCTGTACATTAATCAAATTGACAACATAATTACAGGCTTTGATAGTCTCATAAACCGATGTAGCTACCCAATATAACTACAAATTCATGAATGAATTAATTTTACTCCAATATAGTTAATCGCCATACTTAACGCAAAATGAAAATCGTAGCTAGCATCTCATTATTTTCGAAATACCGTCACAGTTTTATAATTCATCTCTCTCTTTTTAAGTCAAGATTCCAGATGCCATGTCGTAAAACATTGTTTAAATGCTTATCTTTCACTCTATATACATTAAATTATGTAACATTTTCTTTTAAATCCATCAAAATTAAGGAGGCTTCCTTTATACAGTTTTTCATCGCGTATTATTTATCATCGCCAAAGAATCCCATCAATCACTCTTTTGCTCTCGTAACACTTTTAATCGTAGACATTTGCCCTACATTTTTCGTCGATGCCCAAATGCTTTACATTGTATATCGTTAAATGGAATTTGTTTTGATTAAAATTTAAGTAGAAGTGTATATTCACTCGAGCTAAAGAACATGTAAGATCATTCAACAGTAAAAAAACAGATTCACATTTCGCTAATCGCGTTATAAAGGAATCACATAATATAAATTCAAACTCAGCGCGTAAGTATTTGCATCTTTGTAGTAAGGGTCGCAGGATGACGGCTTTGGAACAGCTGGAAATCAATAGATATCAACTATCACAAAGGATTCTTAACGAACAAACTAATATATGTCGATCACCATTGCTTAACCCTCTGCGGGGTGCTTCTTTGTTACTGTAATAGACCATTTCCGTGCCATATGTAAACTTATTGATATAGCCGCCTTTTTAGTTTCATTTACAATTTTTAGTTTTATTGCGAGCAAGAAACAAGCTAGGTCCTTAAAACAGGAGATAAGATGTATTGTGTACCTTTTCTACACGGTTATATATTGATAAGCAAATGTTCGTTTAAGCATAGTTCTGACGATGGCGTGAGCCGAAATAGCTATCAACTATATTTTTAAAAATAATTTTGTAGAATTAAAATACATTGCTATTTTTTCACCGTGTTATAATAGAGTTTTACCAAATGAATGCCAATTCAATCAAAAAAAAATTAAGTATCTTTTCTTTGGCACCAGTTACAGATCAATTGAATTTTAATTTAAAATTTGTTTTAAAGAAGGAAACGTCTAAAATAAATTGTTATGTTGAATCAAAGTTACAGTAATAAGCTAGCATATTGATGATTAACTTTATGCGTACGTGATTAGTGCGATTCGTCCGTCGACTACAGACGGTGACGCAATTGATGCGTAACCACTGACAGTGGGAGATGAAGATTAAGTTGCGCGTTGTAAATAATAAATTATTTCTCACTCGTCGCAAATGTTTTACCATTGTCTTATCGTGATGACATTTTTATTGCTCTTACTTTCGAGCAAATATTTACTGAAGCCTAATTGTATCTTCGTGTGTGAGACGGCGCTAACTATTTCGACGTTGTTCTCGTAGAAAAGGCGTTGCTTATTAATTTTCAATGTCAAAAAAAAAAACTAATAAATATTTACATTTTTCCTATCTACAGTAGCTATATTTTTTTTTGAATCACAGAATCGTAATAAATTGTTTCTGCACATTATTTACTCTCTCATAAGTTTACGATACGAAACAATTTACGATTATTTCATTACGTAACCAAACAAAAAAAAATGCAGTAGTCAACATGTCTTTGCTGGAGCAATTGATCAAATATCTTTATTTTCAATATAATTAGTAGATCAGCATATTGATCCAGTCTTAATGTGTATAAAATTCTGCTATACGTTTGTTTTTAAAATATGAATTCTCGTTTGCAATCGATGAAAACTTATATAAAACCTTGCACTAAATCTTATAACTTGCTTGGAGAAAATGAACGTCTTGTGGAAGTTAATACTTTATTACAATGAATTTTTAACTAATACATTAATTCAATCAATATTGACTTGGTACAACTCCATCATAAGGATAATATTGTCGGGTTCATGGTGCAGTAGTCGAAGTCTTCGACTTGGTTTGCGGATCTCACGTACTCGAATTCCAGTACAGACTGTACTGTTCGAAAGTTCTATCATTATTTTCTTCCCATCCATCTGACACTAAAAACGTAGCTGTCGAATAACTAAAATAGCCCTAGCCTTCCTACAAAAAGGGCTATATAAACCGCATCGAAAGCGGAAATGGATCTTTAAAAAAGATATTAGCGTTTTTAATTCATCGGTAACTTTTAGGGCTTGATGTATAGCTATTTCGGCTTCACGCCATCAACGGTATTCATTGTTTCGACAACCCAAACAAATATCAACAAAATTCTACAATAATTGTAGAACCACGCACTTGAATATTTATTTTTACTTTATAACTAATAATTTTGTTTTTTTCTTTAGTTGTGCAAAACAATACATCAATTGCATTTTTCATACATTGGTAATACAGTAAAATACTAAGTTTATTATCAAAAAAGAGAACTGCTCTATCCAAACAGTTATATCATGTGGTCTAACATTGATACGTTGTTATTGATATTCAACTTATTTCTACCATGGCTTGTTAAAATATATTTAAGAATTTAAGCGAAACATTTTGTTTATAAAATCATTTTTATATTTATCGGTTGAATTGGCATTTACTTGGTAGTACTCCATTATAACACTGTAAAACTAAAATACATTGCTCTTTTTCACCGTGTTATTGTTTGTATATATACTATATAAATGAAATATTTCATATACACATGCAACACAAATATTTATTTTATTACTAGAAACCATACGAATTGTCAATCTTAAATAATAATAAAAAAAAAAAAACAATGCTGACTTTTTTCTTTGCTGAATTGTCAATCTTAAATAATAAAAAAAAAAAAATACAATGCTGATTTTCTTCTTGGCGTTGGCTTGTAATGCTAACTCTGCCCTAGTGATCGTAGTGCGATAACCGAACGGTCTAACCGACTGTATTTGGACTTTACAACCATTACGTATATATATGTTTGTTTATTTTTTTAAAAATCTTCATCGCAATGTCAGATGAGTTGAAATCATTCACATCTTTCAGCGAGCCAATTGACGCGCCGCTATCGTATCTGGACATATCCATCCGTATCGTCTGGGGTCCGGTCGATAAATTAATTTTCTTTGATCGATCTACCAGAATTTTTCAAGTCTAACATTAAGTAAATAGTAGGGCGGGCACGCGCCATTATTCATCTTATCGAACGACTGTTGGCAATATAGATATGGCCACATCACTCAAAAAAGTCACATAGTTAATTCCATTTTCGTTGGCTTCATTTCTCTATAATTATCATTTAGTTTGTATACTATATATTTTATCACATTTTAGGTGTTAACTGTCACTTCTTGATGGAAAGGCATGATATTTTAAATAATAAATGCATTATCATCAGTTAATAATGCTCGCGATGAGCGAAACCGGTCCTGATCAAAAAATATATTGTGGAAATAAGTACTAAAAATGTGTTTTTATTATTTAAAATATCATGCCTTTCCATCAAGAAGTGACAGTTAACACCTTAAAAGTGATTGAATTGACGTTTACTTGGTAGAACTCCATTATAACACGGTGAAAAAAATAGCAATGTATTTTAGTTCTACATAATTATTTTTCTAAATGTAGTTGATAGCTATTTCGGCTCACGCCATCGTCTGAACTACTTCTAGATAGTTCTGACAATGGCGTGAGCCGAAATAGCTATCAACTATATTTTAAAAAATGATTTTGTAGAACTTAAATACATTGCTATTTTTTTCACCGTGTTATTTTAATGTTAGTTGATTAATATTTGTTGAAGAACCCTTTCAAGAATATCTCGTTAACAATATCGTTAATTAAAAATATCACAGACGATTGCTCTAACTATTATTGGATTACTATTATTAAATTTGTTTTATATGTAATTTACTGCTTGCCTTGGAGTAAGTGTTTAACTGTAATAATACCTTTGATATATAGACTATGCTAACTATTTATTTTACGTCAGTTCAGTTGCATCCGTGTGATAGAATGCCTGAAGATACCGAAAGGCGAAACCCGGGTCGTTAGTGACAAAACATGTGGAATCGTACAAAGTTGTAACAATTCAAATTTGATATTAAAAACACATTTTAGTTCTATTTTCACAATGTATATTATGATTATAAAATTTTAACTCGGTAATTATATATACCTTAATGCTAATTATTAGATTAAAAACTATAAACAAGCCTATTTATAAACAAAAAATCGAAATTATTTTGTATTGCATCAAAATAACAAAAATTTCGCATGGAAATCAATTCATGTTTTATTTAATAGTTCTAAAGTCGGATGTAAAGGCATTTATGAATCCTTCACTACACTTTTGCTCACTGTTAAAATCCTTCGCCCTTAATAAATCTTAACTGCGTTATAAAGTTAAATACCTTATATCTTATATAACTTATGGCTTATATCAGGGGTTCACAAAGTGTGTCTATAAATCTGTATATATATTTTTATTCATTTGGAATATTTAAATTTTGAAAAGAAATTCTGTTCGTGTACCCGTACGCCGTTCCCGTGGATATGCAGCTTGAATTTTAAAAAATTAAAAGCAAACTTGGAAGCAAAGGAATGATATCGTGATAAGAATTTAATCATTTCTATTATATTATACATAGGGCTTTCAGTTTCGGAATATCAAAATATAATTAAACATGCTCATGAACTTCCTTCTTTATTTGGAAATTCTAGTAATTGAGAAATAATTGTGTATTAATAAATCATGCTTGAGATCGAAATTAATAAACAGCGATATCGCATCTGTTTTGCATATTCACCCTGCCTACAAAATTTTAGTATAGATAAAAAAAAATGTTAACCTAATTTTAATGAGTTCGGTAAAAAAAATAAAGCAATATTTTTTTCATTTTTTGCTTTATGATTTTTACAAAAGAAAGGGTGGCCTGCCAAATACTTTCGATGAAAAACTTGCCCCTTTGACAGAAAAGTTTGTGAACCCCTGGTTTATATATTCTGTAATATAATATAATACATTACATACAAATAACAGGTTGCTTTTCAAAGAAACTGATCACAAGTCACTTGTATCCTAATGCTGTCGATTTTATATTCAACGCTTTGTAAATCCATTTTTTTGTTAATGATTAATTATCAATTTTATTATATATTCCTTGCAAGGTCTCGTTTGTAAGATCTAAAAAATCTCTGTTTTCTGTTAGTTTTTTACGCTTAATCTCTTTGCCTACCCTAGCATTGAAAAGAAAGTTTCAAGGAACTGAAAACACTCGGAAAAATGTTCTCATTTATTTACTTTGCGTCGTATTTCATTTTGTAGCAGATGCTACATGCCAACTCCCTTCTACAGTACTTTACAGTGCGTGTATATATTCTTATTTTCATATTTTTGTTATTCCGATGTACACTTTGAGACAGTTAGTTTCGTGGCGTTGAATAGCTATAAATATATCGTGACTAGCTCAGTACTGGGTGGGATACACTCGAAAGTCGAAAAGCGAGCCGCAGTTCCAAACTCGCCTTCGATATACTTTTACACGAACATGCCATTCGTTCTTATTTCTATCTCCCTGACTCAGATTTTGATATAATATTAAAATAAATACCTACTGTGCTTATTGGTCCGTGTGTGATTCGTGACTATACTAATCTGACTATATATATCTCATGTTCATTTTACCTAACCTAACCAAATTTGAATTATTAAAACTTCGTACATTTCCACATTTTTTCATTTCATTGAGCACCTATTTTAGTACTATAAATATTCAAAATTAAATCAACGTATCGTTAACTGTTGCTTCCCAAACCTATGCCCGACGGTGTTATCGAAAAATATTATCCATTTTATAACCCTTTACTTACTTCAATAAAGAGAATATTATATAGTTCCGACGATGCCGTGAGCCGAAATAGCTGTCGACTATATCTTATAAAAAAAATGTAGAACTAAAATACATTGCTATTTTTCATCGTGTAAGAACAGGGATTCCCAACCCCGTGCCCGTGGGCACCAAGGCGCTCGCGGAACAATTCGTGTGTGCCCGCCACTATTTGAACGTAATAGATTTTTTCATAAACACTAATTAATAATTTAAATTAATTTTTATATATTTGTCAGAGTTTTAATTTTTAACTAATCTATAGTAACTAGATTTTTATATAGTGACAATAAACGTAGAGATCTTTTTTTATTTATTAATCACGTCTAATTATAAATACCCGTAGAAAAAAATGGGTGTTGCCCGCCACCCTACCGATATTTTAGAATGCGCTCTTGATTATAAAAAGGTTGGGAATCCCTGTCTTAGAGAGAAACTTCTGTTGGGATGAACTTCACCAGATGACCTATATGCTCTATTTTGGAAGTGGACACTGCCTTAAGATAGTAATGAATATATATATTGATTTTTGATGGACTCGGCAATAACTTAGTGAAAGTTCCACTTTATGTCATACTATATGTGACACGTGTTTCGCTTCTACATGCGATTCCCTTAGGCGTGATATCAAGAAACACAGTGGAGCTACGAAGTTATTCATTTTGAATATACTATTGAGATCGAACACATATAACAATTTCATTTCATTTTAGGGGTTTATATAATACGATGTATTTATTAATAATTTATTATGTATGTATTTATTATTAATTTTTGTATCGACTGTGTTCATGTATTTCTCGTCAATTCAAACTATAAGTATTCAAATTCAGACTTTTTACTGTGGATCGAAAAAATCTTTGTAATGTTTTTAAAATATCGATAAAATCTTTTTGGAATTCTAAACAAAAACAATGTGAAATAAGAGTTCAACGAACAAATAACTTCTCGAGTAAAAATTATTCCGAAGCGCCTTGCTGTTTTCAATTATTGCTCTCGTGATGTGCAATCTTTTTCTTTGTCTCCGTAAAAACAAGTTGGTGGAGGAAGTTGAAAAGTTTAAGTGGAGGATCAGGCTGCAGCAGCTCTTGTTTTACAAAACGACGCGCTTCGGACGTCTGAACTTTCACACGGTTTGTAGTTGGAACTGTCAAAAAGCATAAACAAAGTGCATTTTCACGGTGTCTAGGTAGTTTAAACCAATCTTTTGACAAAAACTTTGCTGTCGTAGTTTTTCTTTCTTTTAAACCACAGTTACGCTTTATAAATTTTTATTTTTATCCGAAAAACTTACGTGTATCTGGGCATTGGTTTTAGTTTTATATATATGTATTTACGCTATTTTATAAAACAATTTTCTTTTTTATTTGCATAAACATTTAAATGATTGACCTCTATCATATTGTCAAAATCACCAAATCTTGTATTGTAGATTAGCCTTTAATCATATTAGCCCGTTCTCTACCGAGACACATAGATATTCCAACTCTGCATTTTCCAAAAATAATCCAGTAGTGTTAGTATTAACTAAATATATAGAGATAATTCAGGATATTTTTAGATACCAAAATTAACCTTTTACGCCGATGTTTTAACACTATCAACGCTGCTATACTTTGTGTATCAACTATAAACACATTGCAGTCGGCTGTGTCAACAGTCAGGGTGTTAATAGAAAAGGAAGAATATATTTTGGTGACGATTTTGTGGTGTCTCAATATACCCTGTCTTTAAATCGTGCTACAAAATAATTTATCAAATAAATAGGCTTGAGAAATATGAACGTTTTAACAACACGTACATTACTCTTTAAGTAGAAAGTGGTTTTTCTTCCCCTGCAGGTAAATTCCAAATCAATCAATAAATTTTACACGTGCCTAAACCACAATTTATCTTCAATTTCTCAGAATATCAACAACATACTACTCTACAGTTTCAGAATAAAAAATTGAACCATCAAGCAGAATTCAACAATATCAAAAATACACTTTGTTGCTCTTTTTATTTACACATAATGTAACGATATTTTAGTGGAGTTGCCTGATTTCCAAATCAAGTCTTAGATTTGTCGTTAGCTGCATTTTCACTTATGACGGCAGATTACCATTAGATAAAATAATTCTCCCCCTACGGAAATCCACTTTTTTATGGCGCGCGCCATAATCAATACGTGGAATAGACATTTTTCATTTTTTTTTACAGATAGGTTCCCACTTTCTTACGTCTTTGAGTTCGCTGTTTCACCCCGTCTTTTGGATACACTTCAAAGTTTGTTTGCTCTCAAATGTCTCAAAGCGTTGCTGACGTTAACGGCTGCGATAAGTACCAAGCACATAACTCGATTTTCCTAACCGCTTCAATGCCAGCGTTTACTGATGTACCGAATGCTTAGTGACTGTCATTGCTAAGAATATACTGTGTACAAATAATAATATCTATGGAGCAGCTAATCCAACCCAAAAATATCCATTTATAGTCGTAATCTGAAGTTATCTACAATTTGACATATGCGTAAACAAGAAACAAAACACGATCTCGACACATTTAAAAAAAAATCAAATTGTTTTCTTGTAAACATAAATTTATATACTAACGCCGTCAACATATTTCACAAAAAGTATCTATTATAAAAAAAAAATATTTTAACACTATCACTACAAATCAAGAACACCTTTACATTTGACGTATTTTTTTATATTCATTACACTAGGGTAACTGTAATTGATAAAAAAGAACCTTGGCAGTGAACCGGCTAATATGTTCAATTTAAAAAACAACCACCGAGTTGTGAATGCCTCTTCTACGTAGATTTTCTTTTCCGAAGCCTAGCATTTAAAAAGCATAAATACACTTATAATTTGCGATATGATAATATTTTTATTGGGATCATTTATTGGCTTTTAGATGAAATTTTATGACCTCTGTACCAAATTAGCATACTAGAGTAGACACATAATTTAAATGTCATATTTATTTTCAGTTAAAAAAAAATATGAATCATTTATTTGACATTTAATGCACATCAGCAAATTCTGTTGAATTTATAATTAAGTCATAACCGCAGAGTTTATGAAAATGTCTCGATATTACCAGAATCATTTTTAATCTTTACATTTAAACGTTTTCGATGCCTTTTTTTTATTATTTTTAAAGAAGTTGTGCAAAACATCACAACGAACCTAGTCTGCAAATCACCCGACTGTGTAAGTGGATTAGAAAGATCGTTTTAGTTCGTTATCTGAATGTGTGTTCGTTGTCCGAACTGGATATCAGACAGAAAAATAAAATAACACTGCCACTTCAGCTTACTCATTACGATTTTTTACTAAAAGTGTCGAATTTTGGGACTAACTGACAATATTAGCTTTACGCAAAGTTACTTACTTTGAAAACAAAGCAATAACACTTTCGTGTTATATTTTTGAGACCTTATTTTTTGGATTTTAACGACCGCAATTAATCATTTATTATTCGCAAATTAAAAAGGTTTTGAAGTTGTTAAAATATGATTCGTGTGATACGAAATTCAGATGTATGAGCGGTACACAGATTATCAACATCTCTGTCAACCAGAAGAAATTCAGAATGAAGTTTTAAGTGAAAAAAAGTAAATATCAATCACATCAATTCACAACATGGCGCTCACTTCTTTTGACACTTTATTCAAGTATTTTTGTTACAACAATAGTATAATTCAAGTAAAAATATATTTCAACTGGCATTTCAGTGAAATCACATTTTTATCGTTTTAAACATATTTGTACGCATGAAAAGATATCTTTACTTAATTTGTGATAATATAATTTATGATATCGACCGAAGGTGCTTGATGGAATTTCAATATCATATTTGAATTGTTACAACATTTTACGATTCCTCATGTTTTGTCACTAACGGCCCAGGTTCGCCTTTCGGCATCTCGGATGCAACAGAACTGACATCTGTGCATCTGAACTGTTACATCCAAGTGATAGAATGCCTGAAGATGCCGAAAGACGAAACCCGGGTCGTTAGTGACGAACCATGTGGAATCGTACAATGTTGTAACAATTTAAATTTGTGATAATATTTTTAACATATTTGATTTCGATGTCTAAATTGGGAAACCATATTATCATTAGGTGAAAATACATTTTCAGTATATTAATACATTCTCTGTTACATTTCGACATAATAAGTATAGCGTATAAATTTATTTTTAAATCCACTGCTGTAGACGTTAAACCTAATATTTAACATTTAAAGATCTGATTGTCCGTGCGGACTCTCCCTACCGCTAATCCGGATAATCAAGAATTTACTGTATATCGCTCAATAAACTTAAATATATCGTAAACCACTGAATACATTTGGTGGGTTACGTCATGTTGCTGTTAAGCAAAAGGCAAGCTGAAGTATCACTTGTTCGAATAGTTTTACAATTTTGATAATTTAATATGTGATGATATGTTCCATTACAATTAAATGACATTTTGATTAATCTATCATTGAATGGCATTTAAAATTATGTGGGCAATTTTTCCTGATCTAAAGTTCACAATATATTTCATGACTGTACCGTTTAAATAATCACCAGTTAATATTTATAACAATGTGCCTTTTATTTCAATTTTTATTTCGAGTGTGCAAACAAATTTTTATATTATATTACACTGTCAGGGTAACGCATGACAATGTTGGTCATCGAATAAACTTATAAGCATACCTTTGCTTTAGCATTACCTACGACATATTTGCTCTTATTATTTTATCTTTTAAATTCATATTTGGTATAAGTAGAGTGAAATATTCTCAAGTATTGTCTGCATTTGCGTTATACTTACTGTGATTAAAGGCACTCAATTTAGTATCTAACTCAAATCGTGAATATATGTACTTTTATAATTCATCCGTTTTGTTTTTATCCAATTTTCTTAAACTTATTATTTTTTATTGATAAAACTATGTCAATTCTATATATTTTTTATTATATGGGGTTTCGCCTCATAGTAACCTCAGGCATTCTGTCAGGCAGACATTCTGTCAGGCAGATGCAATACAAATTGTAGAAGAAATATAGACACCAGGAGCTAAAATATGTAAAATCAGAAATAATTTTAATAACTACTGATATTTATGTATTGACATATATATTTAAAAAAGATAATTTTATAAAAAATACATTCTCATGACTTTTTGATGAAAGGTTTTCACTATAGTTCTTGTATATAGTGTTAGCAAATCAAATTTGATGTTGAAATTCATTAAGCACCCACTCTAAGTCTATATCGTAAATTAAACATTGACTTGTTCTTTTAAAAGCACTCTTGAAGTCTGCAAAATCACTAAAATTTATTAAATTTCCTATCATTTCTCATAACAATAGTTTTTTTTCTAAAAATATCAGCAAATTTATAAACAGTAAAAATGTCACATACGTAAGAAATAATGCATGAAAAATACTGCCTTTTCAGTACAGTCTTTTTTTGCAATCCTTTTTTTGGTGGACATACACGTTTATCAAAGTTATTAACTGACCAATAATTAAAGTGTTACCCTATGTCTGGAATAACAATGTAACATTCGTGCTGCCCACGATTTTTCGTTCATCCTATTAAACTGATATCTCGTATATTTTATAAACTGTACACAAGCTGTTTTAATACAATATTCCTTCAAAGGACTGAAATTTTGTTTTTGACAGGCAAACATTTTTTTTTTCACTCAGGTCTTTGAGAATAAAAATAATAACCGTTTACATATAAAATTTTAACTTATTTTTACACAATATAAAATCACTTTTTACCCACAGTATGAAATATTAATAATAGCTAAAATTGTTTTTTTGGAAAACTGCTGCTTTAGAATACACACAGAACTCATGTTTCCATGTTTATTAAATTACTAAACAATAATAGAACCTAGTAGTTAATTCTCGATGTCTAGAATGAACGGTTGATATTTTTCTATTACTCGTTTTTATATGGATGCATCTATATTCACTGCTGTCTCATCTGAAGACGATCTTTCAATTACATCAGCAATCAAATATATTTGGAAGGTTATTACCTTGATTATTCTTTTAATATTTTTGTCTGGTTTATTGTGAGATGTCTAGAGTGATTGTTTTGATACTTCAAGTTTGACTGAAAACAGTTTTCCTGCCATATCGTTAAATAGCAGAAATTATTATAAAATATGTATTATATATAGCTGCAATGAAAACGACGTTTAAATAAAGCACTGTCAACATATAAAAGATACAATGAGAAATGCATATATTTTATGATATCGAATGAAAGTGCTTAATGGAATTTCAATATTGAATTTAAATTGTTGAAACTTTTTATGATTCCACATGTTTAGTCGCTTAAGACCCGTGTTTCGCCTTTTGACATTTTCATACATTCTATGACATGGATGCAACAACAGTTCTTACATTTCAAAGTTTCAACAATTCAAATTAGAAATACATATACTTTTCAGGTCCTTTAGAAAGCTTAAAAATTGAACAGTCAAAATGAATTTAATAACTCAAAAAAATCACTTTGCTAATTCTATTTCATCGTGATAATCGTTTTATCTATTGCTTGACACATTATATAATGTAACAATTAACGTAAATAGGTTGATCCAGCGTTACCTAAACTGTGTGCGGTGGCTGTTCTATTAAGGTGCCGTGAAAATTTTCCTCCACAAAATATACTTAATATTATTACTTTATAAAATGTAAGGTAACATAAGGTTTGCCGCCGCGAAAAAATTCTGATATTTTAATTGCGCCGGAAACCGAAAAGCTTGGGAACCCCTGGGTTAACCATAATTTTGTAATATAAAAATCAGGACTTGTTTAAGTCTATACTTTATAATATAGTTTACAGATGGTTGTGGCTTTATGTATGAATGACTCATAGCCCCATAGATCGCGTCTGTTTAATAAGTGATCCTCAACCTGTTTTGTGGTCTCTATCAACATCCCTTCTGCTCTGTGGCTATAGCCCGCTGTATTCCGGTGTTTATTTGTTCAGTTGTTGCAAATACATAGGCCCGTGATTGCGGAAGTTACAGCGATAGACTTACCTTTAGACACATTTCAGAAACTTCTTGCAACACAAACACATGGTCTACTAACGCCAGACGGACTGAAATGGCAACTTTTTGAATTGTCTATGGAAAACAATACGTATCGTATGGGCTCTTTGAATCCCAACCGTTCTGCACGTATTCTGGTGTTCCACAAGGTTCGAACTTGGGGCCATTGCTGTTTACTATATTTGTAAATGACATAGTAAACGTAATAAAAAATGCTAAATTCTTATTATTTGTTGATGATTTGAAACTGTTTTTGCAAATTGCCGCAATTGATGATTGTCTCCGTCTCCAGTCTGATATAGTCAATATAGTAGAATGGTGAAGGAGTAATAAACTCGATTTTAATATAGACAAATGCAATCTTTTATCGTTTACTAGACGGTGGCAAGTGTTATTTTTCCGCTACTCAATGATTTGCCGAACTCTCGCGAATTTCATCAGTAAAGGATCTTGGAGTACAAGTAAAGAAATTTTTGAGACTTCTTTACTTGAGGACATACGGATACTATCCGTGGCTTTATCCAACTGACTTTCTTTTAGGTATGCTCACATTTAATAGTTTGAAAAATCGAAGAGAAATATACCTAGCCACATATTTTTTTCGACTAATTCGAGACCAAAATGAGCATTCTGCCATCCTTCATAATATCAATTTGTATGTTCCGGGTGGTTTTTTGAGAAATCGTGTACATAATTTGTTTGTTCTTCCAAAGTGTAGAACCAGTCTGCCAATGGTAAGAGCATTAACAATGTTCAACAGTATTCCTTCGGATGTTGACATATTTTATGTGGACGAAAGTAAGCTCAGACGAATGCTATTTTTTCAGTTAAAGTAGACATTTCATGGGCTTACTTGGTTGACTTTCTTTTTTTGCAATACTTATCGATTGTTTTATAGTGTATTTGTTGAATTTTTATATTCTTATATTTAAATATGTTAATATGTTACGGTGCAAAAGCATTGAATTGATAATTTGTAAGTTTTGTACCGTTATAGTTGTAATAAATAAATAAATAAATGGAATTCAAATTTGCATTGACGGATTTCGCACCTTTTTGGTCGCATGCTATAGCATTCTGACTGTTGGTTCTAGCACTCATCGACTATGCGTATTTAACATGATACATCTATATTTTCGTTTCGCCGCCATCTTTAGTTGTAATAAACTGATGATCCCAATGAATAGTTTAACACAGTAACCGGGTTTGATTTTGTAATTTTATGTTGAAAATTCCATCGCTTTTTGTAAACCATAGACTCGGTATACACCACCACAGTATATTTTTTTTATAAGAACTGATTGTCATGTAGTCGGTTAACTTCACTTTCTTCAGCGCCCTATTTTTATAACCCAAGACAAAATGGTTGAAAGAAATGTTCAGATTACAGACATCCTTGCGTTTTGACTCAAAACCATCCATCTATTACAAATTGGTTTTCCCACATTTACCTGTTACATGCATGCCGCCACTGTTTCACGGAAGCCTTCCATAACGCAATATTTTTTAAGTATTGTGTTTTGGAAGATTATTAAAGAGATGAAATTACTCGTAATTTCCTAGTTCAGATACAGAGCTGCACTTGACCTATTTTTCAATAGTGAACTATTGTTTTAAAACTACAAAAAGAGAACCTCCGATTGATTCGAATACGTGTAGTTAGTTGCAAATATATGTAGGTTTTGTGTAGAGTCAATTCGTGGATCGATTATTTACAGTTTCAAAGAAACTCGCTAGTATCTTAAATCAGATAGAATGGCGTTTAGGCCTATCCAAATGTTATCTTCAAATGTAATAATAGACACACTCGACGATCATTTCCGAATCGGATTGCCGCCATCAAACTCTCAGCTTTTAGCTTCGAATTTGTAAGCCACAATCTCCTTTACATTATTCTGTATTATTCAGTGTCAGGTGACTCGGCACAAACTAGCTTTCCCGCCTTTGATATCAATGGCCATATCATTTAGAAACTGTCTGTCGAAGTAGAAAGCAAACCCAAACTTTGAATAGAAGTTGTGTATACCCGTCTCCTTCCCCCTAAGAAAATTATTCCCACGCCAGGGCTGCCATGTTATGAAAAAGTTCTTTCCACCTTTTTACAGCGCCTCAGTATTATTATTATTTTTGCGAACTTTTGAAGTTCCGTATGACTTATCTTTTCAATTGTACCTATTCTTTTTTCAAATTATTATTTTTCAGTTGTCTTTGGTTTGGTTTCTAAGAATGCATTATATATTAGGGTACATAATACCAAGTTATGTAGCCAGATAATTAATTCTCTTGGGGTTATCGTTCTATTCGGTGAGATTGAATCCCTATAGGATAATTTCTGCTGTTGATTTTCAGTCTAATTTTGGATTTATAATCTATTGCATACCTGGATACCTGCAATGTTTTCCAACACATGCGACCTAAAAATATGCATCTTTCTAACTAAAAGTTTTTGCATAGCGCTATCCGTATCTGTTTTATTATTTATTAGAGATGATTTATAGAAAATGGTGATAAAATTATGACGTATTATTTATTGTATAATAAATTATATATTGTACGATGCAAAAAAAATAATTCTTGTTTATTTTGCTATCAATAAGCACATTAAAATAATGAATAAAAAATCTTTTCGGCACGTTAATGTAAAAACATAAGTTCACTTGGTTTAATAACGAAGCGCCCATAAAATTGCAAAAAAAATCATTCTTTTATCTATTTTTTTCATTCTATTGTTCCAGCATTATTAAATAAAAAAAATGATTCCCAGCAATTCATTGGGAAAAGCTATTTTTATAAATTTACACCTTTAGTGTATTATATTAACAAATTAAATATAAGTTAAAAATATGCGTTTTTAAAATTTTCCTAACTTTCTACCCTACCCGTTTCTTGCTTAGCTAGGTATATTCCAACACTGAATAGATATTAATTCGGTAAAGTTGGTAATAATCATATTTATGGAGATTGTCAGGAGAGATCGGGCTATATTCCAAAACAAAAATCAACTCTTTCACGAATGTTATCAATCTTTTACCCTTTAATACTGTTGTGTGTCAACTTTCAACACACTACAATCAGCCGTATCTACAGGTGAGAGGTTAACAGTCGGAAGGTTAGGGATTTATTTTTTAAATTGCTATTTTTTATAGTTTATTTAAATAGTCGCTAGAAAATAAATTTCCTTCCTTACACATACATTCTTACTTAAAAGATATATATGTTGTTTATAAAACCGTTATTTTGCCTAAATGACATTTTCAACGCATTTAGCATCACACCTTATTTCTAATCAATTTCATGGAAGCTTAATACTATAAAAAAAAACTATACGTCAGAAATTAACCAGTAATTTATCATTATAAAATTTAAGCAATATTTTTTATTATTCCATTCAATGTTTTTTTTTTTTACACGTATTTCGCCCCTTTGAGAATCATCTTCACACCTTCAACTACACAAGTTTCACATTTAGTGACACACCACATGTAATAACAAGGTTATCAATTATATTTATAAAGAATAAATTTCTATGAAATTGCCGTCGAATCCATCGAAAATAAAGCTATAATTTATTACTTGAATGGAAAACTCCCATTTGTATTCTTATGTGGCATTCATTTAATATGCCAATATTTTTTTATAACCCTCTTCGCCTTGTCAACAACTGTCAAACTTTCAGCAACCCACACTCCTACCCCCTCCTACTACCTGAAAATATGTCGAAAAATAATTTTTAATTCATATAAACTTCATATTGAAAGGCGAGCGATTGTAGTGCTAAACCAAATATTATTTAATGTATTGTCAACAATGAACATCTCCATTTTATTTTTTGACCAAGCTGTTGGATTTCCATTACAATCTAAATTTACCTGTTGTTTATTAGGTTCAAATGTTAATTTTGTTTGAACATCCATATGATAAACTATTAATAGATATTTCATCATACACAAACTGGACGGTTGATTAGTTATCGATATCTTATTTTTTAATTGAAAATGTGTTTAATGTAATCTTAAATCACTTTATTCCCTAATTCTTGCGTCTGTACAAGATCATATGTTAAGAAAATTTAAGCAATATCTTAAAAATTTAAAAATCGAAAACCCAACATGTTTGGTCGAAGTCATACCATCGACAACATAGGTAGAAACTGAGAAATAGTTTATGAATTCTGAAATCGGTTTTTGATGTTTCTTTTCGTCTGGCTGTCTCGTGTATGCAATTTTTAGCCGTGTCGCGCTATTTGCCGATGGCTATACAAATAGACGAATTTTTAGCATGACCGTGTTTATTTAATTTTTTAGGTGGCCATCTGCCCTTCGTTGCCGCCGTCCCGGCTCGACTCGGACAGCTGCAGTCAAACTTTCTCGTTGTTACACATGAAAGCGAGATTTAATCAAATGAAATTAATAACTAATTTAACATAGTTTTTATATTGGTATTTCGTGTTAGAATACAGTTTCAGTATTAAATATAACAATATACAAAATTATTTCGTGATCGTCGACGAACCTCTATTTGATTTTGAAAGAAAATCCTAAGAAACACTAGATGAAGGATTGTTAGTGTAACAGATGCAATGGTCGGCCTCTTAAGGGTATGGGTTGCAATGACAGGCACAGGTTTATTTGTATGATTTAACGCATTTAATTTTTTAAATCATATATTTAATATTGTAATAAACCTTGGTAGCTTCGTTATTTCACTTAGTATACTTCTAGATGTGACACGTGTTTCGCTTCATTAAAAAGTATCTTCAGACTTTAAAAAACACGTGTCACATCTAGTAATGCACCGAGTGGAATAACAAAGCTAGTAATATCAATTTATATTAAAATTAATAACTCGTTTATAATACTTACTGTATATAATACGGATAAATGAGTTATGATTAGTTAATGCCAATTCAACAAATGAATGTTCCAATAATGCTTATTAAATTTCGAATGTCTACTTAAATGCTGCTCATCGACCACCGGTTTCGTATCACTGGTCTGTACAATTCTTATGATATATATACACTTTAACTTGGACCGCTGTAGAATGGTATAGCCTTAGTGCTGCAATTCGGAAGTGCATTAGCAGAACAAAAAAAAAACTCCGCTTTGTTCCGCTATAAATGGTTTTTTAATAACCCCTCCGGTGCCACATTTACCCGAAGCATTTCTAGCATTATGGCATCTGACCTACTTGGCTACCATGTGAATTCAGTTCATAATCATGATATAAAAAAAATATGTCAGCTATTGAAAACCAGCGGCACGGGTTTTTTAAATGGCACTAACTTTTTTTTTCTTTTTTTATTGCAGATAAGCAAGATGCATTTATGAAGTTGGCCAAAAGGGAGCGGTCGCTTCACACCCTAGCGCATCATGACGTCTTCCTTCCTCCTCTTCCTGGCGGGCCTCTGCCTCATGAAAGCGGCCCCAGCTACCAACGCCAGCGAAGGTGACTTTGCGTTTGTCCACTCTGGAGATATTCAGGTAATGAAACTTGTTTTTTTTAGTTCTTATGTTATAAAAAGTTTATATACTAAGCTTAAACGCAATTTACAATACATATTTGATTTGAATTGTTACAACTTTGTACGATTCCGCATGTTTTGTCACTAACGACCCGGGTTTCGCCTTTCGGCATCTTCAGGCATTCTATCACGCAGATGCAACAGAACTGACTTGACTAGTGAAAAAACATGTGGAATCGTACAAAGTTGTTACAATTCAAATTTTATATTGAAATTCCATCAAGCACTTTCAGTCGATATCATAAATTACATAAAATACCTATTTGACACAAGATAATCCAATGATTTGCCAATTAATTTTTACTATTAACATTTTCTTCTCATCAGTTGTCATGGCTCACTAACTGAGCAAACCAGTTATCTTTTTTTATTTAGTCTATCCAATGTTGCCACACAAGGATAAATGGGTGTCATATCTCACAAAAACGAAAGCTGTATCCGTATACACCACAACTTCATATGATCTCAAGTATGGAAGGCCCCTAAGAAGATAACTGTGTGAAACCATATTTTATTGTGATTACATAATCTATGGGAAATGTAAAGGAAACTACTGTTCATAATTTTAACGCAAACCCATCATTCGCAGGAGGACTCATCCCATGGAACAGTGCCGGAATGTCCCATCAGAAGATTATGGGGTGTCCCAGACATGCCGGCTTATGTCGGGCATATGTTTCATCTGAGAATTCCAAAGGAGGCTTTCTCTGGAAAGGTCACAGGATATAAGGTATGAAAACGATAATTTTTTTGTCCTCATAATTATCACTCCCTTATCAAAATCGTTGTCAAATTGAGGTGAACATTTTTTTTTAAATTTTGAAACGTTTCAAGCAATAAACTATTTTGTTTGTCTTACAAAGATTCCAAGCTACACATTTCTCATAGTTAGTCTCAACACTAGCTGAATTTTACAGAATAACTCAACATTGTTATGCATATCCAATGCCCTCATAAGAAATATTTAAACCTGATTGATTGCTACCCTCTTGCACATTCTTTCGAATAGATTCAACAGAATTAGGCTTAACCTGTAAAATGCCAAAATAATAAGGATCAATAAATATCACATTTTTTCAAATATTGCCCAACTTGCATAAAAAGTCATTGTGGGAAAAAAAAATTGACAACAAATTCACTTTTTAAGTTTATTTTTTAAATCAATCAAGATTCCCTTTCTGTGTTAAAAAGGTGAAGTTGTCGTAGAAATGCATCTTAAATAAAGGATTTCAATTTTATTTAAGTATTATTACTATTAAGCAATCTGATAATTTTCTTCGTCTATTTAGCAGCATTTTCAGTGTTCATAAAATTGAGAATGTGGTATTTAAAGGGTTAATAAAAGTACTCACTTGTGGCCCACTAATAAGATATCATAGAAAAACCTATAAATTCTTTGACTTTCACGGTAAACATATATTACTCTACTCCGAGATGTATTGTTAATGACTTTAATTGATTTGCTGCATAGGTTACTGGCCCTGATGGCTCTCTACCTCCATGGCTGACTCTTGACTCCCGAAATGGAGTGCTTCGAGGGGTTCCTGTAGCAGCTGACAAAGGAGAACACCGATTGTTGGTGACAGCACAGTACACGGATATCATCAATGCCCAGTGTTCACCTGCTAGTGATGTCTTCACTATTGAGGTAGTTACTCCATATCTTGTGTTTGAAATTATCTGATCATTTAGTCTTATTTAAATTGTCCAAATATTTGTCTACTACAAAAACACTTGTCTGCTATACTCATTACGAAATAGAGTTTAAAAAATGATGGATGAAATAGTTTTCTGTATATTATTAATATTTATTTACTGTAAAGATAAGCTTTTTCAGGCGTTTCACTGATTTCTTACTGAACCTCGTAATGCTTATGCCAATGTTGAATGTTTCAAAAATTAATTCAGCAGTTTTGGTACTGAACGAAATTGAAATGATTGTCAAGTCAAATCAAATCAACACAATTATAATTTTTATAAAACTTTTGACTCTAAAAACTCCTCTAATTTTGAACAAAATTTATCAACATATAACACTTGGATCGATAAGTCCCGGGACTAACTAAGAAAAACACGTTTTTTTGGCAAAATTCATCAACATAGTCTCCTTCAAGAGCAACACAATCAGTCCAGCGCTTCTCTAACATTTCAATACCTTTCTTGTAGAACGATTTATCTTTGGCCTCGAAATAAGCGTTCGTTTCGGCGATGACTTCCTCGTTGGAGTAGAATCTCTTTCCTTGGAGCATTTTTTTGAGGTCTGCAAACAGGTAGTAGTCACTGGGGGCCAGATCCGGTGAATATGGTGGGTGTGGAAGCAATTCGAAGCCCAATTCATGCAATTTCGCCATTGTAGCGAGCGACTTGTGACACGGCGCATTGTCTTGGTGAAAGAGCACTTTCTTCTTTTTCATTTGGAGCCGTTTCTCACCGATTTCGTTCTTCAAATGCATCAATTGGACAATGTAACGTTCGCTATTGATGGTCTTACCTTTTTCAAGGTAGTCGATGAACAAAACTCCATGAGCATCCCAAAATACTGAGGCCATAACCTTACCGGTCCACATTTGCGTTTTTGGCCGCTTTGGACGCTTCTCACCCACTGCAGTCCACTCGGCTGACGACCGTTTTGACTCTGGAGTGTAGTGAAGGATCCAGGTTTCGTCCATTGTCACATACCGACGCAAAAAATCCGGTTTGTTTCGGCGAAACAGCTTCAAACAGCGCTCAGAATCAACGACACGTTGTTGTTTTTGATCCACTGTGAGCAAACGCGGCACCCACTTTGACAACAGCTTCCTCATAGACAAATGTTCATGCAAAATAGTGTACACACTGCCGTATGATATCTTTAAGGTGTCAGCTATCTCGCGCAATTTTAATTTACAGTTTTCGAAAACGATTTGGTGGACTTTTTTGATGATTTCCGGGGTAATTGCCTCATTTGGCCGGCCAGAGCGTTCAGCATCTTCAGTGTCTGTATGACCACGTTTAAACTCAGCATACCACCGACAAATGGTTGTTTTTGATGGAGCAGATTCCCTGTAGCACTTTTCAAGCCATTGCTGAGCTTGCACTGTGTTTTTTTTCATCAAAAAACAATGATAAATCAACACATGAAATTGTTTCGAATCCATTATTCTGAGAATATCAAGACGAGCGTCACTTAAATCACTGTAACTCATGGACCAAACATCAGAATGTCATGAAATTTTGACAGGTATCTTTTGAAGGTTGGTACTTATGAAAAATCATACGGAACTTTTGTTGGCAACGCCATCTATGTGTCAGTCCCGGGACTTATTGATCCACGTGTTATATATATATATATATATATACATACTAAAATCAGCCGTTTCAACAGTTGAAACATTCACAAACAGAAGGTCAAACCTTTTCGTCAATAACAAGTTTTTATATGAATTTTTTGATAAAGGTTAACTATGGCCCAAAAATAAATCTATAAAATGGGAGGTATAATATATTACAATAATAATTGATTATGCAGCCAACACTTTGGCAATAACTCTATTCCACAGATGATTGAATTCTTCCAGTCATTAATGATCGTATTATCGTAAGTTAACTTTTGCCATGTTTTATAAAATTATATTTATTTACAGGTGAAGAGTAGAAAGGAAAATCCGAGCCTAAACTCGGGCAGCGAGAACCAGTGTCACACAGGCGAAGACAAGAGCCGATTAGTTATACTGATCGATCGACCCTTCCATCAAATCACTCCAAAGCAAAGACTGAATGCCATTATTAATTTGGCTAGCTTTATGGCACTAGAACAAGTAAGTTGACACCTCAATAAGTAACATTGAAAATAATATTATACTTTCTTATCAGGCGGACATACATTTTTCTCAGAGTAGCCTATTGCCACTACTTCAACTTTTAAACAATGCTTTTACTGTATTTAAAATTATGTTCTACTGCAGTTCTCCTCTTTG
This sequence comes from Himalopsyche japonica, assembly GCA_028555115.1. NCBI lineage: Eukaryota > Metazoa > Arthropoda > Insecta > Trichoptera > Rhyacophilidae > Himalopsyche > Himalopsyche japonica. The sequence continues at coordinate 284,024 of JAHFWJ010000214.1, read as the reverse complement.
AAAACTATCTATTTATATTGATTCTTATTCTATAGCTATATAATAATTTTAAAAAAAATTTCAGAACGAATTTACAATACAACCCCATGAAGTTGCCGTAGATAAAAGTTCCAAACACGATGTAGTCCTCATGTCTGGTCCTGGTGACTCCAAAAAGAAACATATCAAGGTGACATCGGAAATACTACTCGATGTAAGTAATTCACGCATAAATATTTAGTCTATGGTTGACAGAAAATGCACAAGGACTTAAGCCATAGAGAATATATTAATAAAAATATATTTCAGCTGGTCATAATGTGCTTTGACTTGAATCAATGTACAATGAATATACAATTTCTTTTTTGATATATTCAATTGATGTTTGAATTTTTGAGAATTGTTGCATAAGCATAAAGAGTGTGTGTGTGTGCAACATAAGTTTATAGTGAATTTTTACACATCCTCCGTCACTGCCCGCTGTTTGTAAGCTGCGCTACCGCTGAGAAATAATTTCCAGTTGTTCAAGATGTTATTGTTCTTAGGTTGGCTGTTCCGGAACATATTGGCCCAAACACCGACTCTTAGTGCACCAGATCGGTGAGCAAGTTAAGGATGGTACTATCTCGTACACCATCCGTCTCCCTGTGGCCGGTTGGAGAGTAATTCGGCACAAGTACGCTCCGCTCGTCAGAAAGCAGAGACAAGTCTATGAGGGATCGGCCTACGAGAATGACGATGACGAGGATTTCGGAGACGATGAAGGCGACACCGGAGACAGCAGGATCGGGGAAGATGAAAACGACGACGACTTCGGCAACAACGATGACTACAGCGGGCAATATGATTACGACGACAGTGAACTGCCAGAGGTAAAAATATTATTTGTCTTCATGATTTGCTTTCACTTTTGTTGTTACTCATTCTAACTCAAGAATATCCCAACACATGCTCAAGACTTATCCATATCATGAAATCACTCAATTGTATCAATTGAAATTGACAATTGATTCTGTAAAATATCATGTCTAACTTTAACTTCATATCGCAGGATACAGAAATATTATATTTTTGATATCAGTTAGCGATATCAGGAGGCTTTGTGCTACATACATTAGGTAATATATAGCTATACGGGGTATACCTATATGATACATGGAATGGTAAATTAACCATACATGGCTGAAATATTAGTAGCTTTATTATATACAAAATAAACTTCTCCATCTATTTTTTTTATACTTTTTCAAAAATTATTAAAAATAGTATTGTTTTTCAACAGCATTCACGATTTTTATTGTTATTGTTTTTCTAAAGCTTTTTAGCTTCAGCTTTCAGCCAAAAAAAGTGCATAAAGTGATGATTAAAAGATGAAAATAATTGTGGCAAAAAATGAAAATTAACAGAGACTACAGTAAAACTTTCATCTTTTGATTGAAGATGTGAGATGTCTTAAACAAGTGTTGTGTGTCATAAAAGTAAATCCATTTATTGAAAGATACAGTTTTTGAACAATTCTTCTTCCATCAAATTTTCATTTTGATGAAATGTTGAAGAAAATGAAACACATTGAACGTAGTACTTCTTATCTTGTTTCAAAATGTAAATACCTTTCAATGCAGTGGACTACTTATCTATCTTCATTTCGTTACTTACTTTTCAATCAATAACTTCCTCTTAATATTCAATCTATGAAATTCTCTAAATTATTCCATTGATGCTATGATATCACTTTTCCAGTATTTTTAAATATTAAACATTTGGTAAGGTAGATAATAGCTTGTGAAGTAAATATTTCTGTATGGTGGAGTTGATATGCTGTACAAATTTGTGATTCGTGGAATAATTTTCATTTTCATAAATACATAACAAATTCTTCTGATAACTACAAAACGTGTCCCATTTCTAAATGATAATTTGCATTTTGATAATTGGCAATTATTCATTATTCTATTACTATAAATATATATAGGTCATCGATTAAACTGCTGTGATACTGTCAAATAAATTAAAACCGTTGACTGATTACTTAATGGAACTTTGTTTCGAGAAAATATGAATTTAATCATACCAATATAAAAATACCTGATTATGCCAATACCTCACTTTATAATATTAATAAAAGATATTTTATGATTTGCTTAAACAAATTAATTTCAGTGAAACGCTGATCCATTGTTTACTCATGTCTTCTTCATTTTATATTTTTCTGGCAGAATACCTAGAATTTCTGATATACAATACATATATGAACGAAATGGTGTGTACTTTAATTCAAGGCTCAATATATAAGTTTGCATAATTACATAATAGCTTATAATAAATGGAATTCTAGAAGAATCAATCAAATCAATAATATTATATATTATAAAATCATGAGTCAAATTAGGTACAGTTGAAATATAAATGTTTTTCCTCCACTCTGCAACAAGTGCTACTGCTGCCCTGTGGTATGACTGTTCATTTTGTGATGGTGTCATCTTTGAAAAGGCTCATAATTTCTTTATTTTTTGTTTTATGTTATCTATTTATATACAGATAGAAAACATCGATAGCTTCAAGGGAATAAGAAAATAGTTCTTAGTAATAATAATAAATATATATTTTGAAAAAAGTGTTTATAATTTAAAAAAAATTGTTGGTAGGTATCCATTATTGAGCATATCCCAATTCTCTTCTTAAAAACAATACCTTTAATACCAGATGCTCAAAGATAAATTCTCCTGATTGAACACCAATATGAATTGATATCAATACAAGGAAACCTTTTTTTGTTGTTACAATCAAAATATTTAATTTATTTGACAAATTTAATTTCTTAAAAAATAATTCATTGCTAAAAAGCGACAACTCTTCTTTTTTTGTTCAAATGTTTTATTGGCCTTTGGTTTTGTAAAGGGAGGTACTGGTGTATTCTACAAATGAACTTATAAAATGTCAACATTACCCAATCCATAATCTTGTATTTTTTACGGAAACATATCTTTCTTCTTAATAACTTATGACATTTGCAATAAACAGACATTAGTCAATCAAGCTCGTTAATCATCTATCATAAAACAGTGCATGCGCGTATTATTTCATTTTTTTCACACAAGCCTGAAATTAAGCAATACGTATTTTTTACATAATGCGTCACAACTGATGCTCATGAATAAATTGTAAGTATTATACAAATAATACTTTTTTAAGAGATAATTATATTTAATTACCTAGATACTTCCGATTTATTTAAGTTGTAAATATTCAAGAGACATTTTGAAGTAGAAAAAGTATATTTACCGAATTGGTTTACATCCAATGTTTTTAATGGATTCTACAGTTACTTATGATTCATTTGCAATATGAAATTAAAATTTTTGACTTTGTGTCATTTATTTGTTATTTTACTACGTGTGACACCTGTTTCATTTCTTTCAAAAGCTTTTTCATTCTGCAATATTAAAATTACCAATTTGCCCAAAAGGTATTTTTATATCGTGCAGTAGTCGACAGCCTTTTATGAAGATGGGCATTCCGTGCTTGCAGAGAGAAATATGCATCTGTTTTCAAAATTGACCGATTAAAAAAACAAATTTCGCTCGGCATTGTAAATTAAAAGCCTCGGGTTGGCAACTACTGCCGTTTATGCTTCTCAATGAAACAATTTCATATCGCATTTAGTTATATAGCAAGTAGAATTGTAATGTTATAAATTTTAATTTGACCTGACTACCAGTAAACATAATATTATTTTTCCCCTACACATATAACAAATATTTATAATTTTTGTTGAATACATGAATGATTGCCAAATGCTTTGATTTTTTTACATCTAATTTTCTCATAACTTCTTTTTTCTCATACTAATGAATTATTATTAAATGTTTTTTCTGTTTTCTCTTCGGTGTTTAATTGTGTTGGTGTTTTAATTGTTTTTGCTAGTGTTGCCATAATGGTAATTTGTTCCAACAGACTGAAAAAAAAAGAATATTTCAACACACATTCAATACATGTTCGCACCAGTAAATGATTTCTCAATTGGCATTGATCCAAAGATCAATGATTTTATTAACCATTTCTTAACAGGCTGAAATAAAAATCAATCAATCCATGAATAAATATTCTAGAAAATTCCTGACCTTATGATTTCTATTATTTTCCCCTTAGAATAGGCGAGGTTCTTACATGTGCACAATTTCATTGAAATCTTGTTTCGTTCTTACATTGCTTGTGAATATAAATGAGTTTCTTCAAAATGTATTCTTGAACTTTCAGATATTAGTCATCCTATAGCATTTCAACTTTTCTGCACAAAAACTCACAAAACCTTGTTATAGAAACTCATTTTTGAAAGTATACTTTAAAATATTTATGACAAATCACATGTAGATTGGATGTATTTATTGCTTACCATTAAGTCAAAGGTTAACGGCTTTTTAAATCAACGGTTTTGAGAAATGCTCCCACATTTATTAAAAATAGTACTTTTATTGATTTGTTTCCAAAATACATGTGCTCCATAACACCATACACATTCACATATAATTTTTTTTAAATTAATCGATACACTTGTAAGAACGAACAAGTTGTACAAAGACAGAATGAAATTTGTAGGGCTCAGTTTATACTTTAAATCGTCTTTACAAAAATCTTCTCAAACATTTGACCAAAAATAACCAATCTTATGATTGAAAGTAGTACACAATTTCCACAAAAACATAATCATTAGAGGGGTCTGTCCACCTACAATATTTAAATTGAAGACATAAAAAGTACCCACATTAAATTAAACTACTATCTCTTAATTTATGATTTAATCACATATTGCTAATGTTATTCTCCATTAATAATCCACTTTAATAACTATATCGCACCCCCAGTTTTTGACTATTACAAGTTAAAAAACTGACATTATGAATTTGTGATGCAGAAAGATCAGTAATATGATATATCTGGTCACAAACTTTCACAAGTCTAAGTGAATTCTACAAAACTATAAAAAAGATTGAATAATCTAATAATTTTTTAATGGAAAGCGTCGATACCACTCAAAATACAAGAAAAATCTTTAAGAAGACGATGATAGAAATTATCTTGACTATTTCTAAATCTATCTGTCCAACAAGCTATATTGTTATTTTTTTTTAATATAAAACATCAAGATATTAATAGCAGTGGTTTATCTAAAATATTATCAAATTCAGAAGATTTTGTCTCAAAAAATATACATTTTGTTTATGGTTTTTCAATAAAATAATTTCATCAAGTTGAGAATACACTGATACACGCTGAGAAAAAAATTGGTTTAATAAATTCATATGATTTCTTTTATACGGTTTGAATCTCAAAATCCAATTATGTCAGAATGCCATTTTTTTACTTATGATGGCTTAAAACTAATGGTGTGATATATACGTAGTGTGTGACAAAAAGTTGAAATTGCCACAATTAATATTCAGCATGATTTACCACGTTCAATCAAATCGATACATAGTCGAAAAATAATCCTTTTAAAACAGCTGAATTTTGTTAGTTACAATAAAAAATTTCATTACATTGAATTATTTTTTTAAAAGAAATACAGATCAATATACATTGTTGCAATGTATTATAACTTGAAAAAGCTGTTGTACTCATTCTCTCTTTCAAAGTTTTCACAATCCGTCAATTAGTAATAATAAAAAAAATACATTATATAGAACACGTAATTATTTTAGTTTTTGTTTGAGTATTCTTTTTGGAGCGGTAGCTTGTGCAGTGTTTATAAATTGCAATAAATTATCCACTATTCTGATGCTAAATCTGCGATTGGCAGTGTGAAGTTTTAATTATAAAAACATAAAGATGACTGAAATTTGAAGAATCTCAGCATGCGGTACGGTCCAGCACAACTTTCCTCTCGTAGAATGCACAAGATCTGATCGAGCTCTAACAGGAATGCCCAGTTTCAATAGTCAGAAATTAATTTGTTCGACACCATTTTGTATTTTATAATGTTGAAAATTTAAAAGGCAAATTGATTTAAAACTATTTATCTGAAAATTATTGCTTTGTGTTAAATTATTTGGATTTTTAAATTGAAGGGATTTTGTCTTTCAATATCGTTATTATAAAATGCATTCATGGTTTTACAAGTTTTTGACAAAAACGAATGTCATAATTTGAGGCATTATACTAATCTGATACGCATGCGTGACGGTAGGTGCCCACGCCTGCTCTACCCCTACCCCCGCCCCCGCAAACCACACCCCAACCGACCCCCCACCATCACCGACATCACCACGGGGAACCTCAACTCACGGTCACCGTTACGACTCCTTCTACACCGGCACAGGGAGAGGTCACCCAAAACACTAAAGTCATCGTAAAAGAAGTCCCGATTACTGTCGCGGTGCCTCCGATCATCGAAATTTTGGAAGACATACCTGACACGACCCAGACCTTACCTTCGACTGCCGTTCCTACTCCTCCGCCAACCCAAACGCTTACATTCCCTACCGCAATCGAGCCAATTTTGACAACTCTTCCGGAACTAACGTCGTCGACTACTCTGAACTCATTCACGGAACTGACATTTGAAAGCATCGCAACATCTCCTGAACCGGAACCGGAAGTGCCGATATACGTACCCGCTTTCCCTACTCTCGTCCCTTCCTCAAGGCCACAGGACTCATCCTCGCTTGCAGCGTCACCTGTCACTGAAGTATTCCCGGATCAGGTTTGTTTTTAGCCCGTGAGCCCTTTTTCGCATGCTCAGTGTTGTCGCTTGATTCCTGCATTGTTCTATCATTATCTCTGCGCTTTTCTTTTCTTGCTCTCATGCCGCATGTTTTAGTGTAATGAATCCCATATTCTTCTACTAATGTGTACATACATACAAATCATAGGTAACAATTTTTATTTTTATAAAATTTTATGCATAAAATATTTCACCTGTATATGAAATTTTTTTTCAGTATACATGGCAAATTATTTCTATATTATATTATGTACTTTATCTTACTATTTGAATATTATTCTTAACCGTATAAATAAAACAATATTTACAATAAATGACGTAGATAAAAAAAAAGAATCATTTTGATGGCACTAATTATTATGAAAGTTTAAATATATATTATTAAAAAGCTACATGTGTTTGACGGTGAAAAGATTATTTAATTTGATTAGTTTTTTTTAAGATTTTCCTGGAGATAAAATTCAGTTTTTTAGCTATTCATTTATGTTTAAAAATTTTAAATAACATATTTACAAAATTTAATTGGCTACTAGTAAAATTATTTTTTTTTTTGTTTTTTTTTTTTTTAGTACTATAACTATTGAACTCGTTTATTATATTCCACATATATAAATCATTAGTAATCGAATTGTCATTTACTAGATAGAGCTCAATTATATTGTAGGCAACATATTTATTACAACATTACTTGATAATCCTTGTAGAACAGAATACATTGAAATTTTTACGCTGTTGCATCTTTTATTATTCATCCATTATTCAAGTAGTGTATTATTATTCACCAATATATATTTTATTTTTTATAATCTAATTTCATTGATTAAATTATGTTAGAGATTCTTTATCAAGTTATTTTTATTGCTTTTTTATTAGGCCACTTGAAGCATGAAATTGATCATCTTAGTAATTTCCACTCGTTTTACTTTTCTCTCGATAATTGTTTATAACTGCTCGACATTTTATTTACAGTTTCACTTCTGTGATAATCAATATCGAAAAATCCTGAGAATTTTATTGTATTCCTTTGCATGTGATTTTTACACTACTCAAAAGTCTAATTAAATTCATTGATTAGTGAGAATTGTCAAGCAAATCTATCTATGCACTGTTTCCATTCGAACTTAATTTAGTATCAGAAAGGTGTCACTGTTTTTCAAAACACCAAAGAAATATTTTGACATCTGCTACTAAAAATGGATATATGTTTTCAATCAAAAAATTGAAACTTTACTCATATTATTGATTAAAATGACATTATTATTTTGTAGGAAGCCATTGAAAAACCATAAAAATACTAAGTCGCTTTTTATGTTGATTTTCAACAAAAATTTGCTATCTGTAAACTCTATTTTTAGCAAAGTCACAGCAGATTTTCTGAAGACAGCAGAAACTCTCTATGAAATCTCTTTTGATCACAATTATTTTATTAAAAGTTTCAGTTGTTCCAGTGAATTATTTATACTGCAAAAACAACTGTTGCATATTTTTAGAATTCCAAATGATTAGAAATTAAATACGGAATCAAAATATGTGATTTACATATACATTTTTGAGGGTTCTAAGATTCGGAAACGTTCTCATTAAAAATAAAAATAAACTTGTTTATAAAGTAAACATATTATCAATGAAAAACAAACTTTCATCTTAAAAAATTTTTGTTTAAAAAAAAATCCATTTTCTCATGCCACCATGAAAACAATTTTATTGCATACTGGTCTAGAGTATTGTAACCTTTAAAATATTTTACACTTTACTGGATCTTTAAATTTTTTTTTCACATCAATTATAAATCGTTCACAATCTTTGTTTACGCTCTTTGAATTTATTCAGGATAAAAGCTCTGTCGAAATTATACCGGACACAGACAAGACAACGGAAAATTCCATCGAGGAGAATGTCATATTGAGGAAAAACACTAACAACTATGCACCACCTCCAGTCATTGTTCCTGTTGAAACTACATCCACTGAAGAAACGTCCAAGGTTTCAATATTTTTCTTTTAAACATTAACGCGGCTACAAACATTGTAAAAATAACCTCATTTTTTTGAACCAAAAATTTTTATCAGAGTTTATCCTTTGTACATAAAAATTAGGGAAAACACACATACATTTTCAAAAAGTTACAAAAAAAAAAACTACATTACATTGTTAAAAATAGAAATCTAGAACTGGAAATGATGATGAAACATAAATGTTAATCCAATTCTTGTATTCTTTTAGCCCATTGATGAAACCTTCGTTGACACAACCACTCCGGAAACAGCAACAAGTCCTCTTTTCCGATACAAAATGGAGGAGGAGGAAGAGCTCACAACTGTGTCTGATGTTATGAAGGAATCAACGTTCAACGTTATCCAAACCACTTCTCCCAAAGACACAACACCGACTGATATGTACACTACTGAAAAACTCAGTACCATCATTGGCAGAACGACTGAAACTGTTGTGTTTACATTCCCCGCAAATTCTCCTCCTCAAAAACAACACAGAACAAAGAAGGTTGCGGTCACTGCTGGAAAATATTTCAGGTTTTACTTTTAGGATTATTAATACTTGCGTCTTTCTTATAGTATTTGGGGATCAAATGAGAGCCACTGAGGGCCTAGAGTTTCCCATATGAACTGTTTTTCTGTAGCATTCAACATTGCTTTTTTCCAAATTCTTCAATATTGATAAATAAATTAATACACCATTTGAAATCGCTCAAATAGTAACAATGTGAAACGTTTGGATTTATCCACTCATTCTTTTGCAGCTACATTATTCCTGAGGACTTATTCATTGACGCTGAAGACGGCAAAAATCTTCAACTGGCAATGTATGACATTGAACATGTGCCCCTCAAAGCTTCTTCGTGGGTCCAGTTCAATCCTCAAACCAGAGAAGTCTACGGATTGTAAGTCATTCATTCTTTATTGATTTTTCTATATTTTCTCTTTATAAAAAATTGTTCTCAATTTATTGTCAACGTCTGTCTGCTTTCTTCTCCCAGGCCTTTAGAGGAACACGTTTCAAAATGGGAATACATAATGGAAGCAACAGACAGCAAGGGGGCTAGTGTGACTGATACTTTAGACATAACCGTCCAGCAACACAAAGGCAGAAGAACTGTCAACCACGAATTCTCCATGAAGCTGAGAATACTGAAAAAGTTCCCGGCCGTCGTGGACTGGCAGATTAAGGCTCTGCGAGGGCTAGTTAGCCTCTTCCGAGACACTGACATGGATCAAATTACAGTTCGTGATGTTGACATCATGTCTGATCCTGTAGAGTTCATTTGGACCAATGATACACTGCCGAGAAACTATTGCCCCACTAGTGACATTGATCGATTAATGGGGGTGTGTATTTATTGCCTTTTTATAGTAATTTAAAATCATTTTTTGATCGACTAAATCCGCATTTATGGTACTTAAGGATATTTGGTAGAATATTATCATTATATCAAATGAGATATATTTCGTTTAATCAGAATCATCTAATATGACATATGTGCTACCATTTTCTTTAGCTGAAGCTGGATTGTAAATTCTAATACAATATGCAAGGCGATACTGTAGTTTTATATATTTTATTTTCAATCCATTATTTGGCTTAATTTAGACTTATCAAAATAAGGTTTGACCAACAACCGACTGACCAGTTTTTAATTCTTGAAATCCAAATAGTCTGGCTCTGGGAGAAATGATCATGAGTCTAATTGTTATATTATTTTTCCGCAGATCCTGCAATCTACTCCAGAAGGTGATCCGTCGCCAGCATTATCGTCAGCCATGTCCCCAGATCTGAAAGTCAAAGGCGTGACCTGGCGTGGTGCAGGAGATTGCCAAGCTCCCATTTCAACAGCTCCACCGCTCAAACCCAATCTATATCCCATACCCAGAAATCAAATTGATCATATCAACGCTACAGTTGGAAAACTGCTTGTGTTCAAGGTTTTGGATGTAAGTATTTTTACTCACCAGTAATGTTTTACAAATTGAAAATTTATGGCTCTATATTATAGTTATGAAAATAAGACTGTCTTTTTAAAATCGATTTGTTCATTGATTCATTCGCAGGACACATTCTTTGACCCTGAAGATGGTAGTGCACGCTTTCTTAAAATATGGCTTACGAGAGGTGACAGATCACCGATTCCCCCTCACAATTGGTTGCAATTCGATGTCAAGAATCAAGAATTTTACGGCATTCCCATGGAAAAAGATATTGGCAAGAAAGAATACCAACTGGTAAGTTATTATATACAAAGTTTTGAAAAAATTTTCCCTTCTGATTGCAGTTATGTTAACTGAATACATAAAATAATAAATCATAAATGAATTGAACACTATCTATAATATTTTTAATGATTGGTATTTACTAGTTGATGCAATTTTTTGTCAAAAAAAAAAACATCTCTATTATTATTACGCTAACGTCGCAGGGTCTGCGACGGCAAGGTGTAGGGCCAGTGCACGAGCCTCACAGGCCCTGCGATGTAAACTTTAAATCATTGGTAATGCAGGCATATCTTACATATAGGACTGATTTTGGTTTCAAAACATCGCCTAATTTGTCCCGCTACTGCCACCTCCATACACTTGTTAAAAGTATTAAGTTTAAATGTTTAAAACATAAATTTTTTGAACCCTTTAAATTTATCGCAATCTCCACCAGAGTAACAAATCAGTTTTAAACTTCGCACCAATCTTTGCGGCTTTCCAATAATGCCACTCCATGACATGTGACAGTAATGGCGCTTGCTCATTCATGATTGATTCGTGATTTTGATTCGTCACGACAACGGCGATTACGAGTAAGTTATTTGTTAGGGATATATTTGTTGGATATAAGTGATTGCGACAACATTGGATATTTATTTGTGTTTTTTAACCGTTAGAATGCTACGCGGCGCAAAAGCGCTGCGATCGTTTGTATCGAAAATTGCGGCGCAGCGCAAAAGCGCTGCGAGTTTCAGTGTGTTTTCGGTGCTCCGCGGGAGTGCACGTACGCTAACCTCGCGCGTAATTTGTAATGAGAGTGCATTCTTATACATTTAAAAATAACTTTTATCGTTTTTTTATATTATTTTAAAATATCACTGCTCGAAACCATCGTAAGGGAAACAAATCGATATGCTGCACAGTTTTTGGCCTCGCACACTGTATCGGATAATTCTCGAGCAAAAAAGTGGACGCCGACAACAATATACGAAATGAAAGCCTTTATTGCTGTCATACTCGAAATGGGAATAACGAGAAGGCCAACAATTAGTAGTTATTAGTAGCTATTTGTGCGGCAAAACATAATTGTTGAGCTATTTTTTTTTGATTTTTTATTTTCTAAAAGAAATAAAATACAATAATATTGATATCACTTTATGTTTAATAAACATTAATAAACAATAAACATTTTATCTTTATAATGCAAAAATAATTAATAAAATTGATTGATATTTGTCTAAGTTAGAGTGTTTTATTTGACACCATTATTTTTTCCTCTAAATTAATCAATATGTGTATAGCAGTTTTCATTTATTTTTGCCAAAATTGCTTAGCACTAAAACGGTTAATGTTGTGAAACATTCCTATTGCATCTGGCTTCCAAAAAGTGAACCCAATTATTTTTTATTGCTCTATTTATAACTATATGGAAAGAGAAAATTTTGAAAAATAGCAACACGGACAGATTTAATTTGTACGAAAAACAGCCGCATCAGTCGGGTTAATTAATGTACCAAGAAATAGCCTGCATTTGAGATACAATTTTTGATTATATAAATTTGTACCATTATAATTTATAATGGCAGCAAATGGGAGTTTTTATATAAATTTATGTAATTTCTAATAAATCTCACTGTTGCTTTTGTATTTTAGGTTTGTGAAGACAAGGGTGGCTTGACAGCCAATGATGGTCTACTTGTAGAAGTCCACCCAGGACCGGTCATCAAACCGACTGTCGAATTCAGAATGACACTTGTGTCGCAATTTGATGAGATGATGCAAACTGCAGCCGCCCGAAGAAAGTTTGCAGAGAAACTTCACACTCTGTTTAATGATTCGGATGCCTCTTTCATTAAAATAAAGAGTATCACATACAATCCCACAGTCATCAGTTGGTAAGGACGAGTAGATCTTTTGAATTACAATATTTTATATTTTATATTTGATAGCCAGTGGCAAATGATCGATTGTGGAAGAATGAGACACCGATGATTTTTCACACTGTCTGAAATATTTTAACCTATCATCGATTGTTTAGATCAATCGGAGACAGTTATTCTTCCAGGATCAGCAAAAGGCCACCATAAATTGATAATATATGTTTCTTCTCAATATTCATGTCATGAAAGATAACACAGAAGCATGTAACATTTTATGAATACTAAAATTAATAATGAATAATTTTACATATATAATAACTTTTATTATTTTATGACAGGTATAACACCAGTCTTCCGACTGATAAATGTCCTGAAAGCAAAATTGAAGAGCTCAAGCGAGTGATGGTGCGAGAGGACAACAGCCTTACTGACCGAGTAGATGATATAATGGGAAAAGATTTCCCTTTCATATCCGTCACAGTAGATCGAAAGGGTATATGTGCCGTCGGTATCCCAGCGGTCTACATCCCAGACACATCTGTTCGCGCCGCAGGTGTCCCTGCTGAAGACGCATCCAAGACTGCCGATTCAGATGATTATCTGATAACTTTTATCGTTCCCATTGCTGTTATCGTTTGCATGATTTTCATCGCCGCCCTCGTGGCGTGTGTCCTCTACCGGAGGAGGAGAACGGGTAAGATGAGCATCGGCGACGATGAAGAGAGGCAGGCGTTCCGCTCTAAAGGGATCCCTGTAATTTTTCAAGACGAGCTCGATGAAAAGCCCGACCCGTCCAACAAGAGTCCAGTCATCATGAAGGAAGAGAAGCCTCCGCTGTTGCCTCCGCCCGAGTACAAAGGAAACGACGGCGGTTCACCGACACCCAGCCACGCCCCGTATCACCCTCCACCTCCGTTTACCGCATCGCGAGACACGCAGCGTAACAATCGTCCTAAGCCTACTCCGACATACAGGAAGCCGCCACCGTACGTGCCACCCTAATGCTTCGTGGCCTTCCGTTTGCCTGTGGCTACCAAATTTCTACATTCAAATGTATTTCTTCATCTTCCGAGTGCTTTCCGCTCACCTATTTTATCAGATTCACTGTTGTGTCTCACAATAACCAAATAATATTATTTTTGACTGCCTGACTGTCCAATTTTACAGTGAAAACTCTTCCTGATTCAATTATTAAATTCATATTACTTTTCAAAATGCATTTGCTTGTTTTTATTTTTCAAAAATGGCAGTTATGCAGCATTTTACTAACATTCTCTTTTTTCGCAGAAGTTCTTTCACTCTGCGTTTTAGCATTTCAATCAATGCTATAAATTATTTCCATGAAAGAAGTATCGGGGCCCGTTCAATATTAATTTTTGTCTTTTTAACGCTAACCATTTTTAGCGCTCCGATCTTCTTTTATAACATTTAGATATTTTTATGAAATAACACGAGTAGATAAGAAGTCAGCCGTTTTCAGAAATGCATTAAAAGCTAAGATAGACTGTTGTAAAATTTTGACTTCGATTTGTACCAGACTGAACAGCTTTGGCGTCTGCCTAGAGATGAAAAGTAGTAATATATTCAAAAACAGGCATGCACGCTCCGCATGCGTCTTTTGACGGGTGTATCGATCCATCTGAGCAGAGTGGCAGTTTCAGACTACGAGAATTAATAAATTTCAACTGTACAAATCAAATGAAAATGATACAGATATGTATTTTTTTCCAAATACATTAAAACCATTTTTTATACGATGCTAATTATTAAAAATAGAGAAATAAGCTGTACTTTCATACCAATGTCTTAGGTTTATAAATAATAATAGCATTTATCATGTTAGAATCTAAGGTCCTTTTTTATTGTATAATTGCCATTGATACTTATAAAAAACGTTGATAATGTGTAAAATGATTTTGTGAAGTAAATAAAAAAAATATGGATATGTGATGTAGGAAATGCTTGGGTAGATTGACAAACTGATCACAATTTTCATTTTATACCAATTCTCAGGTAAAAATTGGATTTTAAAAACAGAGTTTATTTTTAATTCATATAGGTAAACTGGAGATGAAAAGTTTTCTTTTTATATTGAAATATGTACTTCATATAATTTTGTCATTGACATATTTTTAACATATTTTTGAAATAATATGTGCTCAATATTACATGTTTATTTTATTTCAAACGAAGCTTCAACTGATACCATCATTACTCCGTCTGATCTTCTAGTATTGTCGTAAACCTCTGCAAATATATGCAATTGATGCATTAATTTTTTTAAGCCTTGCTAATTTATAGCCAAGTTTCATATTTAAATTTATTTCTTACTTTAATCATGAACACACACACCAAGAAATAGCGAATGACAAACTTTAAAGTAAGTGCGATAGAACACTATCTGTAGTTACAAGTATAGTGCTCTTTTAGAAATAACATTGGTTTCATCAATTTACAATAGTATTGTTAGTAACACATCAAAAAAAATGGATTAATGAAACTTTGTACGATTCAACATGTTTTGTCATAAACGGTGCTTCGCCTTTCAACAGCTTTAGCCATTCTATCACACGGATGTGATAGAATGTCTGAAAATTTTAAAAAGCGAATCCCATGTTATTAGCCGCAAAACATGTGATATTTGATATTGAAATTCTTAAATAATAAATTTACACTATTGAAATGACAGTTCTCGTTTCGTTGCTCGATGTAGGTTGTCATCTTTCAGTTTACTTATAGCGACAATGTTTTTCATTATTTTCACTTGTCTTATTGGCCACTTCCAGTGCGAAGCACATGGATTCCTTATGAAGGTTATCTCAATAGATAGATTTACTTCTGATTCTGTGTAATATTGGGCACTATTTGCTTTAATATAAAGGCATTTTGCAATCTGAAACCTAAAAATCAGCGTATAGGTAAAGGTGCCTTTAGTCAAAGAGGATCTGTATTATAAAACAATGTAAATGTGTGTATGTCAAGTTACTTAGGTTCGTATTTTAGGGCCTACTTAGAGTGTACTCGTTTGTTATGGTGGTTGATCGAGAATAGAACATTAATGTGTAAATTAAATCTAATAATCTACCTTTATAACACATTGATTTTGTGTCTAATGTATAAATTTTAGTAGACTGTGTAACCTTCATCAATAAGAAAGATATTGAATATTATTTCCTTTTTATGCTTCTTCGATCAATTATAATTTGTCATATTGTTTACTTTGCTTAGGTTATAATTATGTTTTATCTATTTCATTAATTTTACTATTAAAAAATAATAGTCACATTATTTCTTAAATTATTATTTCCCACATCATTTTTTTATTGATTCATTGACTAATGTATACTACTGAACAAAACTTCATCAATTTTATGAATGAGTTGATTAATCATTTCAAATTAAGATAATAGTTTATGTAAACTTGTATATTTTTTTTTTGGTAAATAAACAATTGGTAATAAATAAATTGTTGGTTTCTTCCCTAATAGTCATGTATTAGCAAACCAATACAAACATGAGAACTATTTCAGCCCAGTTAGTATTCAATATGGTCTGCAAAAATGATAAATTAATATCATCAGGTCATCACCAATATTTCATTCCTGAAGGCCAGACACTGAGTGTTCACTGTTCCATTTTTTCAGATCAGATTTCTTAGTAAATTTATAGACATCATGCAACCTTGTTGCATTGCGGCCGGTCAGACTTCAGTGGCCAATTTGAGCTTGTACAATATATTCGTAGCATTCAAAATAACTGATATTGAATATAGTCTATGGCTTTTATATATTATCTTCGTCTTTCATATTGCTCCAATATCAGATAATGCTGAACAAAAAAGTAAATGAGCATTGAATGAGTAAATGAATATTGTAAGAAAGATATTGATATATTATTTAAGCCATAGGCTCCCAACCTTTTTCTGGTTACCGACCCTTATAAAAACCATGTGACCCGTGACCCCCATGCAATTGAAAAAGCCATTTATAATAATTTAGCAACCTCTCAAAAAATCCATCGCAACCCAGGATTAAAGCAAAATTATAAATCCGAAATTACAAAGGAAATGGCCAATTACGGTTTTGTTTTTCTATTTCGTATTGTATAGAATGAAATAATTCTTCAGAGCTTTAGATATTCATCAGAAGGTAAATAACGAATCTCGTCTCATTCCTGAGCAGTCAAGGAAAAGGAGAATGAAAGTCGCCTTCATTCTCTCGTGTCATATTTATTAGGTCCAATGAGTGTACTCTTTTTTTTTTTGATAGTGAAATATAAAGTTATGCTTCTTCCTCGAATCAAGAATATGTTCATTTTGCCAATTATTTGACGACTACCCACCGATTGTTACAGCGTTCTTGAATCGGCATTTAGAAGAAAATATACTTTGCACAAGTTTTCTAATATCAAAACATGGAATGCTGTAACTGGCTGTAACCAAGAATTAGACCAAAGAAAACAATCTTTATGGTTAATAAAACCATAGACATTCAATTACAAATGTATGTATAAGATTAAATAGAATTATTAACAGAAGTTACTGCTTGGAAAATGAATATCTGCTATAAATTTATGTCCGCTTGCAGTAACAATTCTTATTAAAATGGAGAACCCCAAGGTGATTACGGACTAACTTTTTGCTCGCCACCACCAGGAGATACTCGCTTCCGAGAATCATCATTCATCATCGCCGAATGGAATTCGTCATACGGCATGTTTACGTCATCTTGACATATCAGTGATGTCATATTTAAATTGGTCACCTTCTGGAGGATTTTCTGATAGTTTGTGGTTATCATAGACATTTTTTATAAATTTAATAAGACATTTATATGTAATTAAGTATTTTTGGATATGTGATAATTCATCTTCAAAACTAATTTATTTTGTCCTCGTGATTAGGAGATAATATAACGACGAATTTAAGTCTTCACAATTTCAAAAAATGTTATAAATAAACAATCGTATTGGTAGGTTATTTTTATTCTAACCCATTCACAAAAAATATATTATACTAGATACCTAACGATCGCAATAACTTTTCGTGAACAATTTCTGTTTATTCTTTCAAGAAATTTATTCATTTAACCAGATTTGTGACTTCAATTTTTATTATCAATAGGTAGGTATTCAACAAGTTTACGTCAGTCGCAGTGTTTTCATTTATAGACTGGCAACATTACTGTGCGTTCACTTAAAAAATACCTTATGTGATGGGCGAAAACAGTACCCGAGAATAGTGTCGAGTGAAGTGTTTTCGACGGATTTTAGCCAGAATTTTCAGGTATCTACAATAAATTAGTTTTGCGCTCGCATGAGACGATACTATGTGGTGGTGCTGTTCTCCTTCAGCTAGTACAGGTGCTTATTCACGTTTCAGGGCTTGTCTAACATTCATTCCCCGACCCACTATCTTAGACGGCAGCCATTTTTAAAGTCACGAAAGGCGTTGACGCTTGATATTACATTTTGCGTTTTATTTTGTTCTGCAGAACCAATGGCTGCTATACGCAAAAAACTAGTTATCGTCGGTGACGGTGCGTGCGGAAAAACCTGCCTGCTGATCGTCTTCAGCAAGGACCAATTTCCGGAAGTGTACGTGCCGACGGTGTTCGAAAACTACGTCGCCGATATCGAAGTCGATGGCAAGCAAGTCGAGCTAGCGCTGTGGGATACGGCCGGCCAGGAGGACTACGACAGACTGCGGCCCCTCAGTTACCCCGATACCGACGTCATCCTGATGTGCTTCTCCGTCGACTCGCCCGATTCGCTCGAGAACATTCCCGAGAAGTGGACTCCTGAAGTGAAGCACTTCTGCCCGAGCGTCCCGATCATTCTGGTCGGCAACAAGAAAGACCTGCGGAACGACCCGGCCACCATCAACGAGCTGCGCAAGATCAAACAGGAGCCTGTCAAACCGCAGGAAGGACGGGGAATGGCGGAGAAGATCAACGCCTTCGCTTATTTGGAGTGCTCTGCCAAAAGCAAGGAGGGCGTGCGCGAGGTGTTCGAGACGGCCACCAGGGCGGCGCTGCAGGTCAAGAAGAAGAAGAAGACAAGGTGTTCACTGCTTTAAACGGTTCGTTTATTCTTCCGGAGGACTCTATTTTATAAATTGTTTGCATACTGCCTATGCACTGTCACACCGAGCGCGAGGAATCACCTTACCGTCCGGCTCTCGGACAGTCGCAAGCCGTAATTGTCATATTCGCCATCTAGTGCTTCCTTTCAATAACCGATGACAAGACGAGCGGCGGCCTCGCGACGCACAACGCATCCCCTGGTTCGCCTGGGCGCGTTTCTATCGTCGGTGCGCCCGCCCAGTACTAGTACTCCGGTGCTCTGGTGTCTCTCTGTCTAAGCCCTCCACCCCCGTCGGCGGTCTCCGTTCTCTCGCTTAGTTCTCGGCAGTTCCTCCTAAACGTGCGCCAACGGAGACCGCGAGAACGGGGATGCGGTTCGCCTCTCGGAGCAGTATCACTGCCATAACTCTCTACTTCTTTTCAAATCCGATGCTGAGATTGTCTTTCGTAGCGGTAAATTGTATTCAAAAGAGCACAAATCGTAACTGGGTCGGCTTTATTCTTGTGACTGGACTCCACTATTGTGAATCCAGAATTATATAAAATTCTATTAAGTGCCTGTTTGAATGATGCATACGTAAAACTGTTGCAGCATTTGTGATCACGGCATTCTTATTGAAATATCAAAATATGTCTATTAATTAATATGTTATCTGCGTGGAATATTAATATTGGGATACTAGTATTTTAAAATAGTGTGCATGCTATGTAATATGATTAGGAAATATCCAATAAACCTCTCCTTTATCTTTACTCAAATTATTTATTTCTTATCTTTCCAAAAAATAATTATCTTTTATACGTGTCAAGCTTCAGTTTGTGTAAAGTTCACATTTTATATTATAAAAATCGATTTTTATTAAATGTTCAATTCAGGAAAAAATGTTTTTTTTTTGTTATCGATATTTGTATTGAATAGATGTATAATAATGGAGGGTACCCATTTGAAAACATTTTCAAGGAATGAGACTTCTACCTGATAAGATAAAGCCACAGTAGAAAGAGATAAATAAAGATAAGTTCTTTAGTGAATAATAATTAGCTTCATTATGTATATGGAATCAAAAAGTCGATGCGAAGCAACTCACTCGTTCTAAATGTTTTAACGCCGCTTGAGCCATTTACAGAATGAAGGTGATCTTTTGTATATCAGTCCATCTCTAAGCTATTTGTGCAACTCTATGTAATTAATTAATAACTTTATTACAAATTTATTAGTATATATTTTACTTAGTTTGATTTATAATATATAAGAATTCTTTTTAATACATTTTGAGTTCTTTGTTTAAAATATAAAATGATATTCCTAAAAATAGTGTTCGTTTTTATCTTTGTTCTCTATGTGCCTCACAGTTTTATGAATCATAGTTTGAGAGGAAAACCGCGATAACGACTGTCTAATGTTAAAACTGCCGTTTTTATCTCATCTCAATTTGATTGATAACATTTTTATTCTACCTGAAGATTGAAGCAAATGGCAATTTGCGACAGCACTGTTATCTTTTTAGTGACAGTAAAATTAAACCTTTTTATCAAATAATATTTATTTTTACTGCCGACACTTGTGGTAATTAATTACTCACTGTTAATTTTAACTGAAGATGCTTACTAATGATTTATGAAAAAAATCAACAGTCTACAAATAATTTACACATTGTGGTTACAAATTCAAATAAATTTTGTACTTTTCAGTGAGCAATATTATGCTGATATATTTTGAACTAAAGGATAATTTGTTCAATTGAATCATTTGAAATGAAATCTGAAATCATATTCATCTATACTGATAGCTCTTCACATGTTTGGATCGTCTCATCGATTCATATCAATATATTTTAATTTCTACCTCACATAAAACTTGCTTATATTCAATAACTTCCTTTAGGACAAGTAATAAACCCAAAAAAAAATATTCATATTTTTCATTTCAATTCATCATTTGATGGCCTGTCTTGATATATGTATAGGTTTTACATGAATGTACAATACATGCTTGCTCTTTTTCAATTTGTCTTCATTTAACTCTATCTTTTGGGTATTGGTGTGGTCGCTTGTATTTTCTTTATCACTAGTTATTGTAATAAACCAATAGGTTTTAGCAGTCTGGTAGATGACCCACTGATTTTAAATATTGCAATTTTGTTTTGAATCCTCGTCGGGTGGCCACCCTGTAACTAAGCAAAAAGTTATTGTACCGATGGCATATCAATAACAAATTTTATAATATAAGTTTTAATAGTTTTCTGAGTCGACACAATTTATTTGGCAATCATACTAAGTACCAGGTATGTAGACAACAAAAACAGTTGAACATCACAAAGGAGCCCTCTGAATTGTACTGTAGAAATAAATAGCCACGATGACCAGATTCAAGAAGCGGAACAGCACCGGTGTCTGTACAATGTTTAAGATTCTACCAGACTTCCTGGATCTACGATATCTGAGAATAATGTGAACTGGAAAAAAAACGTTGGGAGGTAGATGGCTATAAGAATAAAAAAGTAGGGATATTTCTTACACTGTTTCAAGGGTTTTCAAGAATAATTACAGTATATGCAGAACTATTTTTTACTGGCATTTTTCATTTTTTTTCCCTTTTATTTTTAAGGTTAAGAGGTTATTTATAGCGTGTCAAAGGGGTTTCATCAACTTTGAATTCCAGTCCATTAACGTGCATCATTTTGCATCCGGTTGGTAAAATGTTAGAAATGAAAAAAAAAAAATTCATCTTGAGCATAAATACCATACTGGTTATAGAGATTTTTCATTTGTCCATTTATTTTTTTATTTTATTGGTGAATAATATTTGGATATCAGTAAGGTAGCATTTGTAAAAGTTCATAGAGTTGTACTGGTGACCGTTTATTTGACACAAAATTTAAACAAACCTAATTTATCGATTTCAAATTTAGCCACTATCTAACCTCATGTTTTCTCTTCAACAATATACTTATCAGATACAACTAAATATAATGGCACTACTTTCATTTCAGTAAAATGGAAAAGAAACTTAAAAGATTGTCTATATGGAAAATTTTATCCTTATTGTGTCCTTACTATATAAATGAGGTCCAGTTGCACTTGCTTGATACTGTTAATTCGTTATTGTATCTAACTGTTTTCTTAGTTAAGTAATAAACAAACACCACTATCAATTTCAAATAAAACAAAACACATCCACAATACATAATGTGTTTGCTCTGGCAAATTTCTCTAGGTGAAATTATATGCGTTTTCAATTACTTAGACCAAAATATTTCGTTTTTCAACCATATAATACAAATCTGCAATTGTGAAATGATTTTAACTTTAACTTCTATTTAAACTGGCATGGATTTCTTGTTTGATAGTAAGTATTTTTACAAATTTTAGACAAATATTGCATTTTCTATGAATTTGGCAGAAACATTTTCACCTTTAAACTCTACTCACTAGCTACTATCTAGCGCATTGTTACAGGCTGTCAAGTTGGTAATTTTATGTCATATAACTCATAAATTCACATTCACACTTCTCGTTAGTTATAAAGGGCTCGTTTTTAGCATATGGTGTTTAAGACAATTTATTGTAAGTATTCTAAAGTGGTCACACGTGTCAGTAAATAGTCTTCATCGGTTTCTAAAACTCAGATTTTTTTCAATGATATCGCTGGACGAAGATTGAGATGACTGGAGCTATTTGATGCGGTTCTGGAAGAAATTTACAGCCAAGATGGTAAGTAATCCAAAAAGTGATCAAAGAAGGTAACTCCCTACATTTCTAGTACAATTAAGCTTTATTTCACCCTTTTATATATTTGTAAAATATTGTCGACCTGTGCAATTAAATAAATAGTTGTAGCTACTAGAAATATATAGATTTCATGGAAATACACTGCAGTAGGTTATTGAATAAACTCCTTTCTAAAAATCACTTTAAAGATAGCCATGATTTTTTCACCATTGACATGTTGTTAAAGTCTAGTGTATAAGCTGCCAATTGACCAAATGTAATTCAATTGAGCACTATGGATACAGAAACCAGTTGCCTGTACAAAAGGCTTTTTGATCATTGATGAGAATGACATCAGAGTTACTACAATGCAGTGAGTCAGTAGTTATGATTTTTTTTTATTATAGCAATGAAATAAGTTGTCTGCACCACCAACCAATACACATTTAGGAAGCCACACATTTTCCTGTTTGATAACTTACATTTTACTTAGACAGAACTTGTTTGATAATTATATTCACACTACTAGTACACTTAAAACTGTAAACATAGCGTATGATGAATCATACGCAGCTTAAAGATCTCAGATTTAATTAATTAATACATCACAAAGCCTTAGCAGTTGTTAAAAATATCGTTTTCGTGAAATCTGTATTTAAATCTTATAAAACAGGAAAATTTTGGAATTATTTATTTCTTAATAAAATTTAGCAATCAATAAATACTATACCATCAGCTTATACCAAACGCAGTGATTTCTATAAATGATTGGAAGGTTATTAAAAATTTCATCAAATAAATCCATTGAGAGTGCTATGTGACAATTTTTCTTTACTTCAGAAACACATCTGTGTATGCTTCATTGAGAGAGTGCATAGGCTACTTTACATATATATCAATTTATGATATCGACTGGGATTTTTTGGTGGAATTTTAATATCAATTTTGAATAGTTGAAATTATACATTTCTAGATGTTACAATGATTAAAAAAAAGCTTAAAATTGTCTGAAAATTTCACATGTATATATAAATATACTTTTAGAGATAAAGAATATATGTAAGATAATAAAATATGTAGATTATTCAAAACATCTTTATTTCTTACAAAATTTGCTAAAAGTTCAAGGCCCCACATGAAAATTTCTAATGAATATGTACGATTTTCATTAATGTTACGCTTCATTGGAAGTCAAAGGATTAAATTTTTTGAATAAAATTTATTAGCGATCGGTGTCAAACAAAAATACGTAATTTATAATAAAATTTTAATTTTCAATTTATATAAAATAACATAAAATTCACAAGTATAATAATCTCAGGCTCGCCTCTTGATTTCTAAAAGTTGGAATGGATTAAATTTACGCTTCGGAGTCTTCATGAGATGCCTGTGCTCTATTTCATCACCTATAGGCGTTGTATAAGGAATTCTGGTGTTTGGAGGCAAAGTGTGAATTGACAGCAAATGACAGTCTGGAAGTGATTCAGCGTAAACCAAAGTGTTGACACTTGCCAACAGGCTAGGTTCAATAGGTGTCAAAACGTACAACATCTTCTCAACACAATCAATACCTCTTATGATTCCTAAAAGTAAATTTGAATTAATCAATAGGCATCTCAATACAAGAGACACATTACAAAATGAATCAATCAAGCCCATTTTACCTGATCATTAAGATTTTAGTAAAAAATTCATGAATTTGTTTTTCAAATGTCTTGTTCATGTTATTTACCTTAACCCATTGAAAACCATGATTGACTATAGTGGATACAAAAAAAAATTGACTAATTAATAAATAGTTGACTAATTTTTATTGATAAAATATTGATTACTGGTCTGCAACCAAAGAGGCCATACACTGATAAACTACTAGCTAGAAAATAATACTTCGGCATTGTCGCATCTTGGCAGCGAATAGCATCAGTTTTTTTAAAAAATCGCTAGGGCATTTAGATAGTTGAAGCAAAAGAAGATTCAAATTCGATATATCATAGTTTAATTGAGAAATTTTTATATGATTGTGGAGATTCAAGTTTAGTGATGATGCATGCCGTATTGCAATTGATGACAAAAATTTCAAATTGACCGTTGATCGTCAAACTTTATATTAACGCCTACCAGATATTACCTATTATTTTTTATAGTATTGTATATAAAAAATGAGCTTCCACTGTGTTTCCACTGAATCGATCGAAAATATTAAACTTTTCAATTCAATATTACAATATAAATTTTAAATAATTGAAAATATGCTTACCATAACCGTGACAGATAGTTGGACTAGTTCCCAATTTATGTATTTTATTTTGAAGAGGAGCATTAGAATATTGTGTGCTGCACAAAGCTACAATCCGGCCATTTAAAATGCTAGCTACATAAGTATGATCTATTATGATATTATTCATAGCTAAATTAATGGCAGCCATTGGAATCCTGAAAAAGATTGAATATAATTAGAGCTGACTAACAAAATTGTGATGGAAATGATCTTGTTTATATTCTACTAAAAACGAAGCAAATCATTGTAAATATTATGAGAATTATTTTTTTGTCGGTCAATGGATTATTAGACATTACATTATCACAGAAATTCCCACTGACATATAAAAACACTTTAACTGTAAAAAAGATCACTAAATATTGCTTTATTAACAAAAAAAATATATTTGTGTAGGTGTTTGTCTGGTTTATGAATAGTTTGGATGTGAATTGTTTGAATAAGCTATCTGCTTTTTGTTTTATTTTTTTTCCATATTTCCGTATGTCAAGAAAGAGTTGTGTTGTATATTTTCAAATGAAATTGACCATATTTCATATAAAGTTATTATTATTTCTTCATATACCGATACTATACAATTAAGAAGTATTTTTTGAGTTACTTGGGTTTTTGATTATTTTGATACGTGTATTTGATGAAATATTATTAACTACTGCTATTAATGTATTGTAAGTAAATGTAAACACTTTCTTCATGGACATGTGTGGATATGGTTAAGTTAGAATTTTATGTTAGTAATTTCAAGAAAGTTAAGAATTAAACACATTTTTTTTCCTACCTAATTAGGTATTACCTAAATTAACTTCATTGATTTCCTTGCCATTTTGCAATATTTCAATTATTTTTTTATTAAAATATCAATAAAGTTTTAATTAATATTTTTTGAATTTTATATGTAAAAAAAATATTTTAGAAAGAATATCGATATTAAAAAAAATTAAAGCAAAGTAAATGATGTAAATAATTATTGTATACTCACGCATATGGTGTCAGTTCCAGAACTGACAAAGACTTAGCGGTGGAAATTCGACTAAAATATGCAAGAACATTTAACAATCTCTCTGACTTTGCTTCGAACTTCTTATTAATTGTGGTTTTGTTAAAATCCCATCGAGATTGGAAAGGTTCTAGCCTATAATATGTATAATCATGCGAACTGAAAGAAGATTGTTTGCCCAGATCAGCTTTTTCTTGATAAACATTCAAATTTGAAGCGCTTAATTCCACATGAAAATTGTTCCTAGAAATTTGACTGATCAGTTCAACAACAATCCTCGGCCTGACAACGTTCATAATATTTGCCAACAGATTCATTCCTAAATTTCCACTGAAGCCCATTGTGTTAATAATCCATGGTATATTTGCAAACTGCTTGGATGTAGAATAGTAATTGATTAGGTCTTTAACAGAAGCCAAATATCTTTCTGCATTTTCAGTTACATTCAATAGTCCAAGGCACAGACATCTGAAAATATATAAAAGGACAACATTAAATTGATTATCATTGAAAATTTACTAATAAACTGCATCTAAATTGCTACATATCAAATAAAGAAGATAGTATTATTATTTATATTTTCAAAACCATCATGTCAACTTTTTGATCTTAGCTTAACAAAAAAAAAAAATGTGTGAAAAACCCTAGTAATTTTATGGAAAATAGCTTTTATTTATTTTACCACTCTTAGTACTGTGCTCCCAAACTAGATTTTTTTTCGTGGCATCTCCATGATATGAGCAATAATTTGCAATAATTATAATAAAAATATTTCTAGAAAAAAAATCCTGCAAATGATTGCGGGGCCCAGTAAGAATAAGGAAATTTTTCGGCGAGAACTGCTCATTACTCAATTGATAAACCTTTTGTTAACAAAGAGAGTATGTATAGAAGATAAAGGACAAATGGTTAACTAGCCGCTCTCTCTACACCCTGATGTTTAGAATCAGGTGGATGGAGTGGAATTTTCAGACATCACAAACAGACATTCAAACAAAATTTGAAAAAAGAGAATGCTATTCATATTGGGTTTGAGACCGTGAGATGTGTAACGTGAGCTAACCGCTACACCACAAAAAATATAGTAAAATATTTCATATGCTATATCTTCTCTACACTGAGAGAATACGATTATGACACCCTTATAATTGTTTAGTATTGAGACATATATGCAAAGACAAAATTAAAATGAATCAAAATATTTGATCTTATAATCATTAGTTCTATTGAAAAGTATACATTTAGTATTGTCAACTCAATGTCAAAATAGAATTAAATCAGATTTAATCAGACATTCACTTCATAGATTCGTGTATTATTCAGGAATTAATAGAATATTACCTGTGAGGCTGCTTCAGATGAGTGAAATTTGGTCCAAGCAATGGTTCCTCTACAACAGTTGCTGATATGACCCCAGCTATTGTGAATTCAGGTTGGCCAGGATCCAAATCGATGACCAACACGGGACCATTTTTTAATGTTTTGTTCACTAAATATTGGAGGAAAGTGGATTTGCCAGAGTTTTTCCCACCACATATCACAGCCGAGTTTGGGCGACCTAAAATCATTATTTTAAATATAACCCACATCATAGGATAGATGTTACAAATAAACAGAAATATTTTTCTTGAATGTTATAATTTTTAAGCTTACCGGTAATTTTCATCGCAGCAAAATCATTGGCGACCCCATGCCAAGTCTCTCCTATTGATAATACCCCAGGATGAACCTCACTGTAAAATTTACATTCCAACAGTTTATTGGCTTCGTAGTTTCCCGGATCAGCATCTTCCAGTTTCCCACAATAAAATACATTTGAAGTAGTGAAATGCTTCTTTATGAAATCTGTCATGACGTTGTTGTGAGGCCTTAAAACTAGAACACTGTCATCGTGCGATGTCTGTTCCAATATGTCTCCAATTGTAGAATCAGATAAACCGAGACCAACAAGCTTCGACTTTAAATTCACAGAATTCTTAGTCTTGCAGGATGACGTTTCGAATGATAATAAGCTGGAGATAGATAGACTGTACAACTCGCATTGTTTTTCGGTCAGTTTATGACCTAATACTTCAACCGATCCTTTCAGAACAGATACTTTTAATTTTCCGCAAAAATATGTCTTAGTGTTTGCTTTTAATATAGCAATACAAAAATTGGAAATGATGAATAAGTTGATTGAACTTGCTCCCTCTTCTTCAGCAGGCTGTGAAATGTTAGATTCATTGTCTTCGCCGCAACTGATTTCTGTATTTTTTTCAGTACCCATATCATCAGTGAGTCCACTGTTATCTAACAAAGAACTGACATCACTTGTGTTATCGTATTTCTTTTTCAGGGAGGCCATTGAAATGGTAGCAGAAGTTTTCCTGTCACTATTTACACTGAATACTTCAAGAACGGAAGAAACGTAATCGATATTTTGCTCCAGCTTCGGTGGAAATTGGATGGAATGTTCATATTTATTGAGTATACTTTCATAAGAAATATCTTCTATTACAGCTTTGGCTTTCTTGATTTTTTTAGCTTTAATCTTTGAGTTGACAGTTTCATTTTTTTTGCTTTCAATTTTCTTGATAATTTTTCCTGCTAAACTTCTATTGACATCAAATTCATCGCTGTTGTCAGAATATGATGAGAAAATTTCGTCAGGATTAGATAAATCTTCAGATTTTCTAGGACTGTCCGACAAAGTTACATCTTTAATATTATTTTCAAAAACTGGGTCATCCAACGTTGTCTTGGAACTGGTTACCATTTTCAATTTACTTTTATCTTTTCCAGGTTTTTTAGTTTTTACGCTAACAATAGACTTATCTTCGGTGTGTTTTCTTTTAGGGACGTTTTTGTTTTTTTCTTTTTTTCTGTCGTCATTAGGTTCAAAGATTAGCTGCGACGGAGAGAGGACATCCTCAATTAATTTGGAGACTTTCTTTGATTTTTTCTTGTTTTTACGCTTTTTCTTGCTGGCAGCAAAATCTGGTGTTTCCATTACCAGATTTGATGTTTCTGTTAACGTAGATTGAGATTCTGAAGTTTCATTTTTGGGAGAGTTAGCTACTATCTCAGATATTACATTCATCATTTCACTCTCTGTTTCGTGGATTTCCTCATATTTAATTGCACTCTCTGGTTCCTCCACTGGGACGTCTTTAATGCTTTTTGTCTTCTTCTCTTTTATCTTTGCTGTTTTTCCTGATTTAGATGATTTTTTGAGAGTTACGACGGGCTCTAGTCTCTTTCGTTCCTCTTTAGATCCATCGTTTTCAAATAAAGGTGAAGTATAATTATTTTCATATGATGATTGGTCAGCATCCTCAGGTAGGTCGATGATATCACGAAGATTATTTATGTTTTTACATTGGAGAATCTTTTTAAGTTTCTTTTTCAATGAAATCTCGTCTTTAATGGTTTTGTTCTTACCACACTTCTTCAACTTCTTTTTTGGATCCATTATTATCTTATATATTTATGTATTAAAATCAGACTATCCTTATCTTTGATTAACCTTTTAAATATAACAAATATTCATTTAAAAAATTACTTCTTTTTTCTTTTGACCACGCCAACGACTGAACAATTCAGAGCGAACGAAGAACAACCGGTGACATTTGAAGTGCGTGCTTTTGAGGTTATAATTTTGACAGGTTGCCATACATGCAAAAGTGAATAATAAAATAGCATTGTTGTATGGAAAAAATATTTAGATTCTGAAATATCTTTGGTTTGATTTTTTCAATATGGACATATTTTGAAATGTTTTCAATAACAGTATTTATAAATGGCGGATTAAAATTGCATTTGAGCGTTCATAATTCCTTGTTTTAGATAAAATTACAAACATTAGTGGCTCGTAATTAAAGTAGTCAAGGTGTTATGATATTAGATAAAAAAGAGCATTTCGCTCATATCTCGATTGAAATACAATATATGTATATTACCATATTTATGTCTTAATAAAATTCATAAACTGATCACGTTTTGTATCTATATAGTCTATATATTTATTACTGTTATAAAAAAGCTGCCAGCTACCTTTTTACTTGCAGCAAATCATTTTTTCCATCATATCCAGTTTGAATGTGAACCAAATAGATGCTCAAATGAGCTCCTCCTAAGCAAATATAAGTTTTTTGCCGAGTTATTACTCAGTTACTTTCTGTCCACATTCACTACCAATTAATAAAGGCTTTCTTTTTACAGACAGTTGAGATAAAGAGCTGAATAAAGAAATGTCACCATTTCAACATCGTTTGACCTAATTGAGTATCGAATTACAATTTTACGAATAGTTTGTAAAGTAAAAATTTGGTTTGGAAGAGCAACCCAGCATATTTTACAACAATAATACAGCTTACTCATACTTTTAACGGCAATTGTGGTTAGTTAATCCTTTGTTTTGTCCTGATTCTAGGATTATTTAAATATTAGAGAGTTTAGAAATTATAAACATACATACCATTGAACAGAAATTCATAAAACAATCAATGAGCTGTCTGTACTGTCTGAGCTGGATTTGAACTCGCGTACTCCCAATTGAATTCAATGTGTAACTCTCGACTTAGACTTACAAGAAATTAGAGAAAAAAGATAATCATTATTAAAAGATCCAACAGTAATTTCTGTGATTTATTGTAAAATATTTGTATTGTACAAAACATGATTTTGATAGTTGATCCACTTGTAATAAAAACACAATAAAAGACAAATTGGACAATACATAATAGATTTCTGTTTTGAATAGACACATTTCATATTTCATTTATTTTAATTTTTTTACAATTCATTTACAGTTATTTTTTAGGCCTTTGCATTTATGGGTAAAGTTAATTCTTGATCCATTCTTGGAATGAAAACTTTACTTGTGTGCCATTTTTGTCAAGTGTAAATAGCTAAAATAATAGTACCTATAAATTTGAGCCATAAAAATTTACAAAACATATACAATTTATGATATCGACAGAAGGTGCTTGATGGAATTTCAATCAAATTTGAATTGTTAAAACTTTATATGATTCCACATGTTTGGTCACTAACGACCCGGGTTTCGCCTTTTGGTATCTTCAGGCATTCCATCATACGGATGCAACAGATCTGACAGTCAGTCAAAATTTACAGAATTATTTTGCTAAGTGGCATTCCATTATATAAATATATCATATTGAAACTTAATCTAACATTTTTAAGAATTTTCAATCGGTAGGTATTTATAGTACCAGAAAAAATGAGTATATTATAAAGAGGATTCACAAAATATTGAATAAAAAGTCGTGATAAATCCCACATAGAAGTTAAGCACGCAAAAAATATATCAAATGTTTTACTTATCATGAAATAAATTATGTATGTTACAACCAGAGGCATCTTGTGGGTTAGATATCTAGGGGTGCTGTCGTTAATTAAAAATAATATTTTACTAGAAACATCAAAATTATTAAAATTAAAGATTATATATATTTTTATTTCATTATAAAATTGATCCTAATGTAGTGTAGAAATGTAGAAAGTGTTAGAGGTGTAGATAGAAGGAGAAAGCAGAAGGGATGATGAAAAGTCCGTACAGTACAGTTTCGCACACAAGCTCAGAGCTTTTAGTAGTGAGCCCCCCTCCTCGCGTCCCTCATGTATATTCCATCAAAAACAGTAAGTACTGCACGAAATCATAAAGATGTATCACATTCTGATATTAGTACTGCGGTGAACAATAATTAGTGGACGTATCGGTGCATGGGCGAGTTTAATATGCGCTTGGATAATATTGATATTCTAATATAATATACACAAATTTATGTATAATACAATATTACATTTTTATCAATTTGCTTTATCAACGAACTGCCACTGGTTAGAGTGAAAGTATGTTTCAAGTGAAAATAAAGTTTACCCATTCAGACAGAATGAAGTAAATGTTTAAACAATCTTATCATATAATCGTCTATGGATTCAATGAAAATTCTGAAACAAATATAATAACACAGGGAAGTATCTGTTAAAATATATTTTCACTAGTAAAAGTAAATTTCTATTGGTGAAAATGAGAATAGAGATATGATGTGCCTGGATGTAATTTTAATGAAATGCCAGAGAATATATATTTTCACCTATAATAAACAAGATATTCTGTAGTGTATAGTATGTTAAAGTATGTATTATTTTAATATTATAAAGTATTGTAAATAAATGTACAATGAAATTCAGGGACGTAAGAAGAAACAGCAACATTCTTGTATATAAAACATTGACAGTAGACTTAATATGTACATATTTGCAATATTAATTCGGCTAACTAATATCTTTTAAGAACAATTCATTACACCTAACTAAAATATACAGGCCTGCAATAAGTAATAGCACCCAATGCGGCAATAGGATCACAGTTTTTTAATTGTATCAATAAAATTTCCAGCACGCTATAACTTTTTATTCCTGTTGCTTATTTTAGGGGGACTTAAAACCTGTTTTAAAAACATAGTCCGCTTCTCTTTTAGATTAACACTAGTGTTTCCAATGCGCTGAGAGATGTCACACGGAACTAAAGATAGGGTGACCGTGCGTCCAGAGGAGTCTCGCGATTCCTCTGATGACAATCTATCAGAAGGTGTGAGATTCTCTTTGTCAACAATTTTAGGTTCATTCAAAATGAGAGGACGCTCAATTTTCGAGAGATTTTGACTTGAGCCATCACAAGAGACTGATCTCACACTCTCTAAGCTTTGAAAGAGTTTTTCTTCATCAGAATGTTTGGATTTGGGCTCAAACTTCTCTCGGAGCAAAGAAAACTTTCTCCTCGGTCTACCGTCGGTCTTTTTGCTCAGAGGACGCACGGCTTCTGGATTCTTAGGAACTGCGATTTCTCCGAGTTTATCTCTCTCTATTAAAGACTGGAGTGATGAAGTGAGGTTTCCATTGGCGACATCTTCGATGACGGTAGCCGGCGGAATGAGAACTCTTCGAGAAGTTAAAAACTTTTCTTTTAAAGGTTGCGGTACAAATATCACTTCATCGTAATGTAGTTCTCCCGGAGCATCTAGAGAATTTTTATCAGATGGGAGTTTGCGTATCGGAGAAGGACGTTTAGAAGTTCTTTTATAGTATTGCACTTTTGGAATGTCTTTCCAATTTTTATCATTGACTTGGTCAAACTTTATCCTATTTTCTAACTCACCGGTAGATATTCCGACTGGCTTACTTTTCTTGGAGGTGATAAAATTTTTGGCCCGCGAATCTATGATGATTTCAGGGCAGTTGGGTGCGATTTCGACAGATTCCAGGGTAAAAGTGTCGGGCGGAATTGAAATATCTTCAAGAACGTCCGTATCTATAGAATGATCTTTCCAGAGCCGTCTCCGAAGATCGCGACTGCCGGGCGGAAGTCGGTCGACCATCGACAGCGGCGAGTCCCAAGGTGGCCGATGGTAGACATTGCGGGGCGAATCTGCAGGAGTATCATTGCGGATCTCATCGATGGTGGCTACTAGAGCACTCTCAGAATCGCGACGCCTGCTCCGACGAGCCGGATCACCATCAATAAATTCATCAACTTCTTCCGGAACAGATTCCAAAGGTAGGGGCGGTGATCTAACTCTCATATTATTGATAGGGTAAAACTGACCACCGTCTACTGTTCTATCTTTGAACCGAGAATCAACGGGAGGCGGTCTTGGGGGAGGCTCAGGGAGGTGAGTGATAGATTGAGGAGGGACAGGACGCCTGGCAGGTAAGGGTGGAGGAGCAGGAAGCGGCGACCCGCCCATATCTGGGCAAGCTCTCCAGGATCGTAAACCCCATGCCTCACGAGCGATATTAACCGCACATATATTTTCATAATCGTGAGCGGAGAGAGCTTCACTAGGCGTCTCGAGCTCGCGACCCGCTACTGAACCGGCTTCTGAGTCCCCGATTCCTCCATTGTCACGGAGATTTCTGAGAATCTCCAGAGCGATTTTTTGAATATTGCGTATGTCTGCATCTTGACGACCGTTTTTAATGCTCTTAAGAGTGCTAAGGCAAAGTTTCTGTACTATGTTTTCATTAAACTCGTCAATATCGAGACTGTCAACATCACTGAAACTTACATCCAGCTCCAGGTCTACTGACTCTGATGACGTTTTTCCTTCAGATGGGTCGGCAACCCGCCCGCTCTCAGATGATCCGTCACTTGTGGATCGGAAATCGGCAACCGCCTTCGCTTCCCTGTCTTCTCGAAAAGGTTTCACTTCTTCTGGCAGATTTCTCGGAGGGACATCTCGCCTTGTTGGAGGAGACAAGCCAACGGTCCCTTTCTCTTGACAGAAGTCTTCGTCTTGGGATTTGGAGAGCCTCATTCCCAATTCTGTCGGGGAGCATATGCCTCTTCTTTTATTTTTAACTTGTTGAATTGAATCTTCCGAAGCCGAGTTGTTCCTTTGTCTTTTTGAATTGTCACTTTCGATTCTAAAGGAATCGTCAGGAGTTCCGTTCTCGATCGATCTGTCTCTTATGTTGGTGTCCGGAGTGTTTGCAACCGAGTAGAATTCTATTCCGGTAATATCAGCAGGTACAGATGCAAACGTAGGAGTGCCGGCGCGAGCAATAAAGTGATCCAGCAAAAGTTTCTTGTCTGTGCACTCCATTTCAGTCGTAGGACAGCGTCCTGCGGGAGAACCCTCAAATCTGAAAATAGTCAAAGATACATTGCGTGTAAACATCAAAAAAAAAAAAATTGCTTTTATGTAATATGTAAACAATGTTGTGTTGCTTTCTGTTCTTTTCACGATTTTTAGAGATCTTTTAAAATAATATCTCCACTTCTGATATCTTTTCTATTTCAAGTTTCTCCCACAGGTCAGGTACCCAATAAAATTTCAGATGTCTCATTAACCACTCCAATGCTCCACGTTGGAAGCAGGCATACAAGGTAATATAATTGTGTTAAGCTTACTTTACAGCGCAATCGGAAGTCTCTTGCCAAGATGTTTTCAATGACCGCAGAGTGTTATTGGCAGAATGAGATTCTTTGTCATTTTCTTTACAAGCCGGGATTGCCTTATCAGCATTATTTTCTTCAACGTCAGCCGACGGTTCGTCTTTGTAGATCCACCATTTGATAGGACCAGAGGGGTGGAACCAACGGTAATATATTAGCATGCTTCCGATACCTGCAGCAATAATGTTTTTAGTATTATGTTGTAAAAGGAAGAAAATGCTAATATTAATTTACAATAGAGTATTTGATATTAATTTGTTTTATTTACCAATGGCCGTTCCTCCAATAATAACAGAAGCGGCGATAATTAAAAGTTCGTGCTTCATGACCCCCAGCTGACCAAAAAACAAAAACAGAACAAAACATGAAATGTTTTGAGTCACCATGACCACATAGAACGCGATCATTCGGTATCTAGCTTGCCCCTCCCGCAGGTTGAAGAAACAAAAGCAGTAAATCACTCCAACGACGCAGTTGTAAAATATTTCTTCAGGCTGCGAAGGACAAAAATCTGTCTTCTGCTGAATCACCCACACGGTCATGGCGATCCAATGGATGCCTGCAAAGGAAGATACCAAAATTTATTCAACTACTGATATCCCGGCGGTATTTTAAAATGCTAAATGAAAAATGTCCAATTGAGTGTAAATTGATCATTTCTTGATTGAATTGGCATTTACTTGGTAGAACTTCACTATAACACAGTGAAAAAATAGCAATGTATTTTAGTTTTGATGAAGGCTGAAATAGCTATAAATTATATATCTTATAAATTTTGTAGCACTAAAATACATTGCTAATATGTCACCGTGTTAAAAATAAACAATTTCTTTTGTGGGCATATTTTATTTTGTTGAAGAAATTCAACAGTATAAGGATTATTATATGTGTAAAAATTGTGATATCAATAAAAGTTCCACAATTCACTTGAGACAAGTATAATTATCAACATCAATAAACTTTTTCATTAGTAAATGTTATCACGGACTAACCGAGCAAGGCGAATATCCATTGTTTGAAGCCGACAGCGAAAAGCAGCAAAGCGGAGAGTCTCGCAGCTAGCAATGCACTGCGGTACAAAGCCTGGAGAACCAGAGCGGCGCCCCGTGCCCGAGCTTTATCGGCACGGGACCTGCGTAACGCTCTGACGTATGCCACTACAGCCCACGATAACGAGCATAGAGACGCGGCTGCCGAAATACCTACAAAAAGAAAACGCCTAATGGTTAAGAGTCCTAAAATATAAATGCTCATACATTGATTGGCTCAAGCATTTTATGGACGTTATTCATACCTTACCATCTACATTTTCCAATCACAAAGATGGCAAGAAGTGAAATCATCTAATAACCACTTCTTCCTTATCTTAATCTATTCATTAAATCAAAGAGATTTATTAACAGTGATTGATACTTAAAAATTGAGCAGGAAAAAAGATGATATAGAAATGTATGAAAATTCATTTCTGTATAATCTACGTAAGTTTGTTTAAGTTATTGAAATAAGTATTTTAGATCAGCTCAAGAAATGGTTATTCTTTTTTCTCGATAGTAGTTATAAATGACAATTATACTAAACAAAAATTAAGATTTGGCATAGACTGAAAAAAGATACCCATAATGTTTTGTACGAGGGGCATCTGTGTAAATACCAAAAATTGAAAACATAAACAGCCGGTGGCCATAGACAATGTTGTTATTTCCAATTAACAAGTTATTCTAACCACCGTACTCTATAATAAGATAACACAACATGACTTACAGTTACTAAAATATTTGCGTTAACACTGTTATTACGTGTCTGGGTAGAAATTATTTTCTCTGATATAGTGAAACATTAAATTTTTATAAAGTTTATTGCTGAATCTGACAACATGTTTTAAGATAATATAAAGGTATTTTTAAAAATTCCACACTTTGCCTCAACTGACAAATATTCATACATATTGAATACAATGAAACATTGGCCAAAGAATAATAAATAATAAAAAATAGCTGAATTTATCATGATAATCTTCATAAGTTTATTTGACATCACAACTACTGAGTTAGATTGTTATATATTGAAAATTAGAACATGTTTTATGCAGCTCAGCAAGGAATGAATTGAAAATGGGGTGTTACAAGAACAATTACCTAAATCTATTTCTTACTTAGCCCTACCCTTCTATTCCTACCCTTCAAAAAAACACAGGCAGAGGAAGTTACAAACAGTTATCGTAGATCATTCATATGGCTCAACATAGGAAGCAATCATATTTTAAGAAAAGATATAATTATAAATCATTTTGATAATCAAATTCAAATAGCTTCATTTCTTCTCTAAATATTTAACGAAATTTAAGAAAATCAATTTGTTAGCTTAGTCCACCATATACTCCATATCAGGAGTGGATATGCAATATAGAAAATATTCAATGAAAAAAGACGCAAAAAACTAGTCATAATATACCCCAAAGCTGTATGAAGGTTGTTTCTATTAATTTTGACAGGTCAACAACACTTCAGTTTACCTCACAGGTCGAAATAACAAATACAGCACATGACAGAAATTTTGTACGAAAGTTTATTTTCTACACATTTCACCATAATGTCAGTCAGGGTTTCTAAGATAAAAGGCGCAGTGTTGATTGTTTTATTTGCAGGATTGATGGTGTGCATTGGAATTTTTGCCAATGTATATAATACACCACAAACAATGTCGAAAAACCTAACTAGGACCCATATATCGAAGAATAAATATTCAACAAGTCCAAATAATGTAA
Organism: Himalopsyche japonica; assembly: GCA_028555115.1. NCBI lineage: Eukaryota > Metazoa > Arthropoda > Insecta > Trichoptera > Rhyacophilidae > Himalopsyche > Himalopsyche japonica. The sequence goes on along the minus strand of JAHFWJ010000214.1, from coordinate 246,438 downwards.
GGATATATTAAGTTTTCGAATATATGTGATAAAAGTTTATTGTGTACATACAGTGAATGCAAATTATTTCTGATGATAAATAACAAAGTGAGAAATAAGATTAGCAATGGCTATTATTATTCAATAAGAAATTTGTTGATAGTGCACGCAATGAGCGAAACCGGCCATGATCATAACTATATTATATTAAATAATGGAAATGCCAATAAAAATGTGTTTTTATTATTTTAAAAATAATGCCTTTATACTGAGTGATCATTAAAACCTTAAAAATGTTTATTTCTATTTAAAAAAATAATAAATTATGTGACTAATATCAATAAAGGGAAATCAAATATGTTTGATTGCTAATAAAACTTAGCGTGTACATTTTTTATGTATACGGGAACTGTTATCAGGCCGTATATAATAAGATCTATAAATTACCGCTACCAAAGAGTGCTTCCGTTAGAATCAGGTTTCTGATTCCCGTGATTAATGTTTAATCTTGCTGCAAAGTTTTTTGGGTACATGCATATTTATCCAAGCATATTGGAAATTATCCATCACCAAACTTTTTTTGTTTGCCCTGCACATTTATCTATCACATTGAAATCATCACTTTAAAAATATTTAAACCAGCATTCACAAATATTTTGAGATGGAACATGTTTATCATAAGCATTCTGAAGCATGCGATAGCTTAGAGTATTATCTTTCTTCGGAACAAAATAAGAAATTAAAACTTTCTGCCGTTCTTTCAGTACAAATATCTATATTTTTAAGTGTATTCAAGATGTAAATTGATGCCTTTAAAGAATTTAATTCAAAAAAGATCTAAAGCTTGTTATCAAGACAATATATATAACATGTGTCACTATCTATTGAAAAAACTCACATTTTAGTTCTGGTGAACCTGGTATAACTTTTACATATTAATTTACATATAAAACATGAACAAATTACTTGTCGATTTAATTAATTGATAACTTTTCAAGCAAGATGCATCCGAGTCCATGAGATTGAGAATAGAAAGAGTGAATAAATATTGTAATCAAACAAAAGTAGAAAAAAACATTCACTTTTATGAAGTAATGCGGCGACTCATCATAGACAGGTATACCGCATACTATCTATTGAGGCATTTCAAACCTAAAATACAGTTCTTCATTTGAGACATTTTACAGAGACCATAAGATAGCCTGGTGTCCAGTTTGTAAAGCTGGATCTACAGTTTGGATGAGGATATTCGCAATACTTGGAAAGGAATTGGAGTCAGATGTCAAATTGCCAAATGAACAAATCCAAGTCAGCAAGCTGGCTAGAAAAGCTTATCCATACTTGGGAGCCGCTCGCACGTTTGAGGTGAGAAATTTCCACAGACTGTCAACTGGTTATAAGACATTCAGTCGCACATTAAGCTAATAGAAATTCTTTCAATAAACTGAGTTGATTTTTCAATTTCATTTTATAGATATTTCATCCATTCAGATATAAATATTGTAAGTTGTATCATCATATAGAAAGCTCTTCTGCTTAAATTAATTATTGATAAAACAAAAAAACTTAAAATTTTTTCAATATACCATAAATAAGTTTCCTGCCATGTATATATTTTAAAATCTACTGCATCTACAACCATTCAAGTTTGTCTCTCTCAACAGTCATTTTTGAATTGGCGATTTCATCTTCCATCAAATAATGAAGTCTTCCACATTCCACATTGATACTTGATTTAGATTTATTCTATCTTATGGGTTTTTCCATATTTATCCAGCTTACTGGGATAAAGATGTTTTTGGGGAACTTTTAACTAACACGCATTAAGAAACCTCTTACAGCGATAAGCCTTGTTAAAAAAAAAAATCTTTTTTCTTCAATAATATTCATATTAAATATTCTGTTAGATTTTTGTTCTTTATCTCTTTCTTTCAGTATTCAAACGAATCAAGAAAGTTTTTGATAGTGAGACATCCCTTTGAACGTCTTTTGTCAGCGTTCAGAGACAAATTAGAAAATATAGAAAAAACTTACTATCACAAAAAATTCAGTTCACATATTATAAAATGGTACAGAAAAAATTCAGATAGCAGACCGGTACCAAAGTTTGAGGAGTTCCTCCTGTACATAGTGAATGAGAAGGCGTTTGACGAACATTGGAGACCGTACTATATGGAGTGCGCACCGTGCTGGATACAATACGACACAATTATAAAAATGGAAACATTTGAAAAAGATATGAATTACTTTTTGAGCTTATTGAACATAAAATCGATTGATGAAATCGTTAAAAAGAACATGAAAGAAAACATTAATCCTTTGGGAACCACGGACAAGCAAATCACAAAAAAGTACTTCTCAAAAATATCTAAAAAATTACTCAAAGGCATATTTGAAATATATAAAAAAGACTTTGACCTTTTTGATTATTCTCCTAATGAATATTTTTCTATGACAATAAACAATTGAAACAAATAATAGGCTTTTAATTTTTGATTTCGACTGAAGGGTGGAATTTCAATATCAAATTTGTATTGTTGAAACTTTGCTTTGTTCTGTTCTGTTCATTAACAGAACTGACTGTTGCATCCATGTGATAGAATGCCTGAAGATGTTGAAAAGCGAAACCCGAGTCATTGGTGATAAAACATGTGGAATCATACAAAGTTTCAACAAAACAAATTTTAAATATATTACATATTAATGAGATTATTATCATTGAGAATTATCACCACACTATTGCGGCAGTTGTATTACCTATTATTTACTTCCCATTCTAATAATTTTTGTTGGGCATTTCATCAGTTCAACTAACAAACTGTGTATTTATAATTAAAAATTTTCAGGGAATCCAGAACAACTCCTAACTGAACCTAAATGAACATTTTTTGGAAACATAAAGTTTAAACCATACTACTTGTGTAATATTTCCTAACCCATTCTATTCAATACCTCTCCTGGAATTAGAATTCTAAAAATTTATATTTCACTTGAAGTATTTATTATATTATTCTTCCCCGATTGATTACAATGAAAAAATTTTTTTTTTATTATCCAAAAACATGCTAAATAATCATAATTTCAAAGGTTCAATCTCTAATATAAAATGGTTAATTACTTCCCTTCAACTGATATTGAGCACATGTGAGAATTTTAGTTATATTTGGATTTTTTAATAACTAAATCAAACATTTTTTTTTTAATACAATCAATGAAAAACTGTAAGTCCAATCTCTATAAGTAGTAAAGGGCATTTTAATGTGCAGTCTTTCAAAAGTAAGATGACAAATAGAATATAAAGATGGAGAAGGCTCCTATAACTTATCTTTCCGTCCTACCAGACTAAGATATGATCACAATACCAATAAGAAATGTTTAGTACAAGATCCCCAAATTCAATTCAAGGAAATAAAATATTGTGTGTACATACCAGTGAAAAAGTGCCAATCTTTGACTACTACCATAATATAGAGCTGCAAGACTAACTGAGGAGCAGCTTCAAGGAACGATTCGAACAAATGCAACATGCAGATGTCGCTTTGCTGGAGAAACAACCTTTGGAAGTCATGAGGGGATTTTGACTCCCTGGCCTCGAATCCTGTTTTCAGCACAATCGTATACCTGTAAATATGAATAATTATTTATTGATTGAATTGGGTATAGAACTCCATTATAACATGGTGAAAAAAATAGCAATGTATTTTAGATCTACAAAATTTAAAAGATATATAGGTGATAGCTATTTCGGCTCACGCCTTTATCAGAACTATGGACTAGTTCTGATGAAGATGAGAGCCAAAATAGCTATCAACTACATTTAAAAAAAAAACAATTTTGTAGAACTAAAATACATTGCTATTTTTTTCACCGTGTTAAGAAAATTGTTTGTATACAAGTTGGTATAATTACCTGTGTAAAACTCCTATCAGGCAAACATGACTGATCCAGTGCCAAACAGACACAGCTTCATCCATTAGATGCCATCTCATTGAGAATAATTGAATAAGTATTGCGGGAACTAAAATTAATAGGAAGGTGCCTAACGACCAGTACATGTGGCCTTTTCTCCAGTATTCTGCTGCCAAAATTATATCTAGATAGTACAAAAAAAAATCATTTTATTAAATTAATATTCAAAGTGGGTAAAACAGGAGTGATACTTAACAGTAACTCAATTTTTGAAAAGGGCAGTCTAAATAGACAGAGATCACTTTTAAGGTGTTAACTGTCACTTCTTGATGGGAAGGCATGATATTTTAAATAATAAAAACACATTTTTTTAGTACTTATTTCCACAATATATTTTTTGATCAGGACCGGTTTCGGAAACCGGTCCTGATCAAAAAATATATTGTGGAAATAAGTACTAAAAAAATGTGTTTTTATTATTTAAAATAGACAGAGATCTAAAAGTTTGCTGATTACTGTTTCTGTGAATCTATAAATCACGGACATTCTCATGCACTAGGACAAAATTTCTGAAATCTATTGATAAATTAGTGTATCTGTGTCCAATTAGGATTGTACCACAAAGGCTCTAAACTATACCTTCCCAAAGTAATCCATGTGGACTACAGGTGGTCCACGTTGAGTTGCATTCCATTGCAACAAAGTTTTTGACAGCATTTCTTTCTTTATCATATCATGGTTTAAGAGGTTTCAGTGCAAATACTATTTTTTTTTCGAAAAAAAGAAATCAGTTGCAAATCACTGAATGTGGAAATTTCCTGCTATGTTGAAAATTCTTACTAATTTGAAACAAAATATTCACCAATTGATATCAAATAGCATCAGATTTACCCTCTCATTAACAGCATTCATTCAATTTTTGTATGAATTTTAGTTTTTTTCGTTCCAAATCCAAATATTTAAATACACATGTTTTGTTTTCATTTGACAAATTATCTTTTTAAAAAAGATACAAGTAAAATTTTTACATGTTTTCTTTTTTGTACACTCTACGAAAAATCCTATCACAGTTAGCAGCATTATATAGACATTTTGAGTTGAAATTTTAGAAAAAATAAATATTCTGGTGGGATCTATGACAAATAATAGGAAACAGGGCAAAGAAATTGGGAGCCCATGCTCTATACCAGTGATCAGCAATCTGCAGCTCTATGGCCCCTTGAGTGTGGATCTTCCACAAAATACTACATGCAAGTGTGTACATACAATATGCAGCTATCGGTTTTCGGACATTGTTCACATTAGTGTTTGTCAGCCGTTGTCGTGATTTAATTTAATGGATATTGTAAGAAATTTATTTCATCAATAAATAGTATCATTATTAAGTATTATGTCCAGTTTTAGTCTACGTAACTATAGTTTAAAAAGATTTCAAACTTAGAGTTGGAAAGGGTGACCTCAGCGAACATACCTGAATAAATTTGGGGAAGTTTTTATCAAAAACCACTTTAGAAGTACTCTAATCAAGTTAATAACAATATGCCTACCTAAATAGTTTAAGTTCAAAAAAATTTGCTCAACTGACTGATGAGTGTACCAAGAAAAACTTTATAGTATATTGTAAGGAGTATCCCTTTCACTGAGCATTGTATAATAATTCTATTCACTTAATAACAGTTAACAAAATAGCTTTTTTCGAAACAATATAATCCATTGTCAATGATTGATAATAAGTATACGATATATTTACTTTTTAAATGTATATGACCCTGCGTTTTTCCTTAAGGAAACCAAATACAGGAGCAAGATAAAAGAGTTTAAAAGTAAATAGTTTTAGGTTTCCTGATATATAGATTTTTTAATATAATAAAGCAATGTTAATATGGGTTAATAAAATAGTACCGCACCCAATTGATTAATAGTTTGAGATGACTGATAACGTTATGAAATCAATAGGAAAATTTGAGACACAGCATCCATGAATCTTAAATCAAAATTAAAAAAAAAAAAAGTTTCTTTTTATTGGACAATACGGTATTTTCAGGTAAATTATATTTTTAAAATAGATACGGAACGCTAATATTAAACCTAAATATTTTGACAATACAATCGCGTTAACAAACAAAAAATAATAAAAATCGTATCATTTATCTGGAGGAAAAAGTAATGTTTACCTGGAAGCACTTATAAACAAAGGTGAACTGATTACCTGTGGTCAAATCGGCAACAAAGGTACCCATTGAAAAAAATACACAAAATACATCAAAATTAGTGAACGTCCGACTATCACTACTTTCAGACACACTTTTAGTAGTTTTTGAAGAATTTAAGGCATTGTTATCGCCCGTCCGCCGCCCCTCGGCCATTTTCCAGCTTCCCGGATCTAGCGAACCTTCATTTCGAACAACTACCGAAATTTAAAATTATTTAAAACTCAGTTTAAACATTTTTATAAACTCTTGAACTTATTGTCTATTGATGGCTTGATGATTTATTTACAGGCAAGACAAGTTATACTTGAGCAATTTTGGTAAAGTAAAAATAGTAATTTAAACCATTTTACACAGCAGTCAATAAAAAAAACTCAAAAATATTTAAAACGAAATCTCAAAATGAATTTACAAACAAAAGCTAACTCATAAAAATTCAAAAAAAAAAAGAAAATACTTAGATTAATAATCATGAACTACTCTCAAAATATTGACGTTTCCAAAGGACAATAATTGATTCTTTTAAATACATATATTGGCTTGATCGGTTGTGGCAAAGCTTTGGAAAAATGAACATAATATTATTGATTTTCAATTACTTAGACAAATTACACTTTAAAAAGATAGAGTAATGACTAAAAATAAATAAATGGGAGATGAAATAATTAATCAAACATTTCATTGAAACCTTACGAGTAGCATTTGTTCAGATTCAAAATCAAATTATTTTCACTTATCTATTTGATGATACATTGCGTCTTGTAATTAATATTGATAACAGATTTTACAAACGCAAACTGCATGCTCTTATGAATATTAATTAATCAATATCAACATTTTTAATAACAAACATCTCATAAATTTCGAATACGTTTATATGAAAGCAGGCAGAAAAAAAAACATTATTTGTTTATTCATTGAAACATTTGCTACAGTATTATTTTAGTTTCATTGAATATTCAATAAATTAATAAGTAATTTTAAAATTCAATAAATAATTAAATATCTGTGGCTCAATTAAATAGTTTTATTAAAGGATCTTTAGACTCGGAAGCCTTAAACCTGCGTACTTCTTATGCATGAGCAAATTAACATTAAATTTGTTCAATGTATGCATAATTTATTCATTGGCAAAATTTATATTTTTCTAGTACGTCTCGTCTAATTCTATATTTATTCACCTGTTTATGTACAATTCGAGAATTATCTATAATCATAGACAATTTTAGCATGTAATCCATTGTTTTTACGTGACAGATCACTCACGTTTTTGTTGCATGTTTTCATATTATTTATAGCTTTCAATTTTTGCGGTTATGTGTACCATTACCTAAAAAGAAAAAAAAACCTTATTATGTAACCTTCCTCGGCGGCCGCATATGAAAAAATCATCCAGGGAGTAAATATTAGAGCTGTGAAACATTTACTAGTGAGTGCTTGAATGATACAAAATGAACAGAAAACCAGGCTTTCCTTCGTCGACGTGTTCTATAAAATTGGTACTTTTCTTATTCGATTCATGAGTACTTAAGCATCATATTACCTTGTTAGATCATTTATTTTTGTGTTTTCTGGGACACAATATTGCATTTCTATTTGAAATATCACATTTTTAACAGTAAGTGACAGTTAACACATTAAACGTAAGACAATGCATTATTAAGTATTTTTTGGTGTCCTAATAGAAGTATGCAGTCGATTTCATTGTATCAAATTACTAAATATTCTACTCGTTCTGTTTACAAAAAATGCTGCTACCGTTAAAATGCCATTTTCCAGGAAACTAAATTGCTCAAGACAGTGAACAATATTTTGGTTTTGTAACAAAAAAATCGAGATTTAGTCGATGACAATTACAATACTTTAATTAAAATCGAATTTCCCCGTTAAACTTTACATTTAAATCGACTTTTAGGGATAATTGAAGCTGTGGTGACTTTTCCTTACTAATATTTTACATTTGTTTTTCGTGTTAATTTTAGGTTTGAATGAGTTTTTTGTTTAATAATTTCGCATTTTCAAATATGTAATAATATGATTTACAGGACTGCATTGTTATTAGTTGGATTTAGTATATTTTTGGGTAGAGAAATGTAGCATATTGTGAAGCATATGTATCTTTTGTTTTATTTGTAAATGCTTTCAGAAGCGGTGGATATAACATACTCTGTAATTTTTCTTTTTCATTAGACCCGCAATGACTCGAACTTTTGCTGTGTTTTAATAGTAGTTTTGAAGTTATACTTTATTTCACAGCCTGATGGAAGCAGCAAGTTTGATGATATCACTGGAGCACCTGATAATAATTATAAAAAGCGCCAACAGCTGATAACTTTTGGACATGAACGGTGGGGCTTTAAAAACTGGACTTGGTCTGTTACCAAGCAAGAATTAGGTAACGTGTGTAACTATGATGAAATTTATTCATTGGTACTTCTCAAAATGTGTCTTTTTTTTTTATAATAGAAATAATTCTCAAAAATCTCTTTATTTTCTTCAAAAATATTAAACAGTCATTGTCAATCACTATTATTTCAATAATAAATGTCAAACTTGCCAAAACCTTAACCACAGGTGTCATTTTTTGAGGATCGAATATATCAATTGATTTTGACCAGACTGGAATTTGAAACCGTATTATCCAATTGCTAAGAAAAGTTGAAAAATGAACAATAACACTATTTATTAGATCATTCGTACTCCTAACCATTTTGGTTATTTTGATTACCCGTCCTGTATTGCAAAAACGGTTACAGCTGTGGAAGTTATCTTAGACTATGCATCACTGGCAGTGATGTCTGAGAAATATCTCACCCATATTACAGTAAAACTATACCCACCATCCATCTATTTTTCACACCAATCCATGCACCAATATAGTGTCATAAGTAAAGTTGTACTCTTTGGACAATGTAACAATAATGGTCATTTCAAACATTTTTTTTCTCAAATATTTTGAAGTATGATATCTATAACTAAATTAAAATCAAATATGTTTCATTTCTCAAAAAACATATTTTTATTTTGATGGTAAAATTGAGCATCTGTGTAAATATTTTTTCACTTGTTAAATATTGCCAGCAGATGCAATATTTTTTATATTATGTTATTATATGTTTTTTTTTTTCAATAAAAGCTCTGATTATAATTATCGTTGATTTGGCTGAGCATATCATATCGAATGACGAATGATGAATACAATTCCATATCTTTACAAATTATTTACATTCAACAAAATGAATGGCTTCAAATAAAAAAGTTTGTTGGCAATTGACCTGAGAAGGCAAATTAAATCTTTAATTTAAAAAAAAATTGCTAACCGATTGTTTCTTGATTCTCGAGTGACCATTAATCGACTTGTTTCCCATGATTATCCTGTAACTGCCCAAGCATTTTTTTCGTGAAATATTCGCGCGGCCCGCAGTTGTTCTAAAAATAATTATATCTCTAAATCTATTCATTATATTTGGGTATAATAAGAAACATTATCAAAATAAAAGATTGTTTATAATTTACAAAAGCTTTATACGTAATTTTTCACATTTTATATAATTACGTGTTAAAGTTAAAGAATAAAAACTTCTCTGAGGGGTTCGCGCACTCAGATTGGGAGCCACTGCTTCAAAGAAAAAATATTCTATGTATTGTATGAAAAAAATCTGTTTCCCCATCAAAATGTATTGAATAGTGTAGATTAAGCTGATTTATTATGGTTCGCCTATTATAACAACGCATATACCAAGAGCCAATATTGTAACACAGATGTTTATATTATTCATCACGATAAAAATATTTTTTGGAACAGAAAATAAAATTATTGAACGGTATCTCAAAGACATTATTTACATAAGCTAATATTCATATTTTGAATACTATTTTCATAAATCAGTGTAACTCTATAGCGAAATGCACTATACCATAATCACCGGTCCCTTACGGGACCGCTGGGCGTTAAAAGGTTAATACATTAAAAAAACCTAATAATGTGGAATCATTATTTAATTATTAACGATGTTGATTTTATCTTATTTATTGTTTATAGTTTATTTCTTTAGATTAGTCAATCTCATTTTCGTACTAACTGATACGCATCCTTGTCAAAAATATTTTTTATTTCTCAGATTTTGTAGACTTTGCAAATGGAAAATATAGCGCTGGCGTTGTGGCATTTGTATCCGTGAAGGTTAAACCGCTTGATATTCTCAGAGAAGATGTTGGCTATGCTACAGCTGTTTCCACACAGAAAGGATCTGCAATACACAATGCTAGAAAAGTAATCAGCAATGTTATATTTCTTCTCATTGAAAACATTGATATACTGGTTCATAACATTATTTCTGTTTAACTATTAAGGAGTTTTAAATAATCTAGTGGAAGTGTCATCTGTCAACAATTCAATTAATTTCCTCAGTACACCATCAGAAACTGAATATCTGTGTGTGCTTTGCAGTGCATTACAGACGGATGAACATATAAATCTTTACAAATATATATATATAAATTTTATCATTTTATAGACAATTGGTGTGTTAGTCAGTCTGGAATCACTTATTATATCTTCATCATCAAATGTTTTTTGTTTCAGGCATCGGTGACCAATGCCCTGAGGGAAACACTACTAAGTTTTGGTGGGAACGTAGCGACTTTGTTGACAGAGCAACTAGAATTATTCAAAGCTGAACATCCGGATGAGATACCCAGAATATCTGATTCCGACAATAATCTAAATGCTTTTGAAAGAATTTCAAAAAGTTCTGACGTTAAAGTATCTTATTCTGGTGAAACGAGTCATCAGCATGTTCAAAGTCCTCGTAAAGATTCCAATGACAATTCCGAAAGCCACGTGAATAGAAGTGACATCAGATCACCTCTGAGACCACAGAATCGTCAAAAATCCCCAGCAGAATCGTCTCATTCTTCAATTGTACAGCAGCAGCCAAAAACCAACACCTCGGTATTTAATCTACCTGATCCCAGTTTTCTATCGAATAACAGATCTGTTCAGTCGAACGAGGGTGCAGTTGTCGCTCCGCAGTTCATACCGGGTCCTCCTCAAATGCACACTGGGAATCCTCATCCACCCAATGTAAGTTATCTGGTTCAGCGTGTGATGCCGCCTCTTTACAGCATGCAGTATACGGCAACTGATACTCCTCCCCCGCCCCCCTATCCGGATGCTTTTTTCGCAGAGTTCCCCTCTTGGCAGATGTCATATCAAAACATCAATAAGCGACGCAATAATTTTAACATTCAATCAAAAGCTGTTCAGTATCTTCCCAATTCTATCGGTGATGCGTCAAATCAAGGGAATTACATGACACATCCGGTCAATATGAACGGTTTGTGGATAAAACCGAGCATATTTTATGATGGATTTTGTAATGAACAAAATGTAAAAAGGTGGATGTCTGAACGTACAGACAATAGTGTTGATCGAAATCGGTTTCATACACCCAATGTTCAACATCAAATGTGCCAATTTTAAGTATAAAGAAATTTAATATGTACCTGATTAGTGTGAATCGATAAAGACTGAAAATATTGTTGAGGAAAGTAATAAAATGAGCATAGCTATCCTACCCTTCTTTCTTTTCTTTGCTCGTACTCACAGTTGCTATTAACCTTTAACTGCCCATGTGCAATAGATGTAGCCCACTGCCCAATCATTTTTTGTGAAATATTGGCGTCACACGTAGCTGTTCTAAAAATATTTATATTTCTAGTACTAGTTATCCAATTTGGGTAAAATAAATTGCATTATTAAAATTAAAGATTGTTTATAATTTACATTATTTATGTAAGCTAATAATTATATTTTGAAAATTGTCATCATAAATCAGTGTAATCCAATAGTGAAATTCATCATAATTACTGACCTCTGGGCAGTGTACTGTGAAAATCCACAGTCCTGCATGGGACCGCTGGGCGGTCAAAGGTTAATATTGTAAATATGTTGAATGTACCAAGGTAACACTATTTCACTTTGAAAATGAACTGCTACAAAATTACTCCTTATGTTATTATGTTCTATTCAAGTTTCTACCTGATTGATAAACAATATTAAGTTTAGAGTAGATTGATTCCACTTGTTAAATAATATACATTAGTTACAGATGTATATTAAAGGATTTTTTTTTATAAAATTTATGAATTGTTGGTTTCTTTTTTTGAAAGTCTCGCTTTTGTAGTATTTAAATCCAAGTGAATTTTCAGCCTTAATCTTAAAATAGCAAAATTAAAATAAATAAAAAATCGAGGATACAATTTCTATTGATTTTGTCCTAGATGTTAATTGAGGTCTGACTGGATTAGCAATAAATAGAATATTGTGTTATAAGTAGTTGATTTTTATAAAAAAAAATAACATTTTTGTGAAAAAAAATTCTTTATAAACCATTTTGATAGTAAAAGTATTCACAGTCAAAATTACTTCAATATAAACAGTTGAAGATACATTTACATCCTCAAAGTTGAGTAGCTAACTTTACATTATTGGGCTTTATTCATTTAAGTCCAGTATTTTATATATATAATGAATTTATAATAGTTTTATAAATTTTAAAAGTTTATTTTCATTTCATTTTATATTAGGGTGAGTGTGAAGGAGGACAACATATGAAGTGTATGTTTATTTTTTTAAGATGTGATGGTGTCGATGATAAACAAGTGACATAAAAATTAAACTGTAAATAACTCAGTTTCATCCTAAAGCGAAACACAGATTTACAAATGTTTTGTATGTTAAACCATTGAACTTTCATATCAAAATACATTTTGGAATAAAGTTACTGATTTCTAATGGAAGTGCTGTTATCTATTTACTGCTGGGTGAATTTCATATTGATTATTGCAACAGGTTTTTTTTTTTTAGAAAAAGGTATCTGATACATTTTAGATATATTTTATGAAAAACCAAACTTAATATGACTAATATCTTAATAATCAATAAAAAATAATAATTGGTTATACAAAAAGGCTTATCTATTGTTTATTATAAAATTACACTGTAAAGGCTGTAAGGTGTAGGCTGAGAGATGAATGAGATATCAAATGAAAGATTTGTAAATTTTCATTATCAACTAGGGGTGCTCTATAGAACTTTAACGTTACGTTTGAATTGTTCAGATTTTATGTTGTTATATATTACCTTTTTGGTTGCAAGTTGAGGATAACCTATAGTTTATAACTTGCCTAGTGAAAATATTGATGTGAAGATCTATTAATTATTAACAGAGAATTTCAAGTCCGTCAACTGGTACATTCTGTGCATTTTTGTTGAATGATATTATATTTTAATCGTGTGTAAGGGTCAGTATATTCAACATCAGAAACATTAGTTGTAAAAAATCAATTATTGGTTATGTGAAATGAGAAAAATTCACCATAATTATTTCCAGTTTAGCAGGTAAAATGTCAGAAATTGGGAGATGAAGGGTTCCCTACAATGTTCAAAATTAAGCGGTGAGGTTTAGGACACTTAGCTTCAGCGTTTGTTCCACTTACCTGTTTTTCCAACCACATGTATTTTAACACGGTGAAAAAATAGCAATGTATTTTAGTTCAATTTTGTAGATCTAAAATACATTTCTATTTTTTCACCATGTTATAATGGAGTTCTACCAAGTGAATGCCAATTCAATCAACACATGTATTTTGTTTTGAGTGATGCTGGTTATCAACCTTAGGATGTGTTTTAGCAGCAAGCATTGTGTGGGGATTGTGTCCAAGGGAGTGGATACAATTGGGACAGCCCTGATATGACCACCTGCTCCATATGCATAATTAATGGATGTGGAAAAACCAATCTGTTATTATTCCAAGATGTTTTCTCATACTGTACAATACATAAAAAAATATGACTGATTTGTAGGCGTGCTAAGTTTGTCATTGAAATGTTTAAAACATTTCTATGTCCTGTGTGTTTTTTTTTATTTTCTTAAGATGACTGCGCCATCAGTGTTAATTCTTTATTATTTCTTTTTAGTTTACAATGGAAAATTAAAACACCTGTCGGTGAAACCTATGTCATTTGTGTTGAATGATACTGCAGCATAAAAATCTGAACAAATCAAATGAAAGTTTTATTTAATGTGGTATTTTTATTTATTTAAAACGTGTGCATATTATACATTCCATATTACAAATATGGAGAGTTTTTATAGGATAATTTACAATGATTTAAGTTAAATGTCATCAGGCAGTTAAAAACAACCAGTGGACAATATTACAGGTGTGCCCACTGACGGGCAATATGGCTGATTTTCAAGGGACTGAAGAAGAAATGAGAGCGGAAAGAAAACGAAGGCAAAAGCAAAAGCAAGAAGAATTCAAATTGAAACAAATGCAAAAGAATAATCTCAATCTGCCATTAGGTTAATATGGATTAATCTGTTTTTTTTAAACATAGTCTAAGTTAAATAAAACTTTATTATGTTGATAGTGTCATTGTTATAACTCAAACTCATATCAGTAAATTCAAATTTTCATCACAGGTTGTGAAAAATATTTAATTTTGAAGGATTTAAAAAATAGATTTGAGGTTGTGTCGAATGGTGATGATTTTTAAAAACAATATTGATTAACTCGAGTTCTAAGTGATTTTTTATATTGTGCCATTGTAGTTTTAAAAAAAAGAATTAAATATTTTATACATCATAATCATGTTTCATTTCGTTTATCATATTTCATTGTTATGGCATTGGAGTTTCCCATATTGAAACAAATTATCAAAGTTCTTCAATTCTCAGAAGTGCAATCGTTTTTTACAAGCAAGAAACATCATGCATTAAAATTAGTTACCAATCGCTGTACTAAAAAGAAAACTTATGCTGAAAAACATATTTTGAGCCCTGAAATGTTTGTGGTGATACCATTTGAATTTGATAATGGTCACACAATTAGATCATTAAAAAAATTTACAGTGAAAAAGCAACATATAATATTAATGTACAATAAAAATTATGTCTGGCCATTAGTTGTATAATTACTTTTGATGGCTATTAACCTTATGTATCTACGCTGTTAAAGTCAGAACTGATAATTTACCGATCAGCTTTGCTTGGGTATCATGGGAATATATTTTTCTCATTAGTTGATCATCGAATGTAGTTGAAAATAAATCTACTGTCAAGAAGGAATTGTGATCAAAAAACTGATTATTGATTTAAAGTCAAAATATATTTATTTTTGTGAGATCTATGCAAAATGCCATTAACTAGTTTTTCTTAATTTTATTTTAACTTTGCGGATTAATGACATTTATATTTTAAGAGGTAAAAATAGCCTTTAACTTTTTATTTCACAGTGTGTCTGCTAACTATGTAATGTTATTTTAACATATGATAGAACTTACCATATAGTAATAAAAAGTAAATCAATCATATAAGGGGACAATGTTTTTAAAGATTTTAGTCTTTTTTGATTTGATCTTGACCAGAAGGTTTGTCCTGTTCAATACTAATATTGAATTTACATTTTTTCATTCTATTTGAGGTCTTAAGCTCGCCTTTTTTGTGTTTTCTCCTTGTGAGACTTAACCAAACTGTCAATCTTTCATTGAGTTAAATTTGATGTGATTTTAAATAATTTCCCAATATTAAATTATCAACCAATTTTTACCGTGATAATAATGTAGGGGATTGACTGGTGAACTTGCTTTTGATCCAAATGTGATATATATTTGTCTAGAAACATTATGGTACACCTAGGATATTTAGTATTAGTGACATGAATAATAAACACTTTGTCCTCTCCTCACCTGCTTCACATAATAATGTATTTTATTTTTTTCTCAGTATCAGACAGCCCATCTAAAGTAAAAGAACCCATTGTGATTATTGCCACCCAAGATTTTGAGGACGTTGATGAACACAGTGACAAACAAACATTCCCGCATTTCTTTCCAGAGATGTCAAAGAGGTCCTCTTGTAAATATATTGCAGCAAATAAGAAAGTTTGCAAGAGTGAAGGGCAAGCTTGATTTCATTTGAAAACCCTTGAAAATCCAACCTTACTAATTACTTTACATAAATTATAAAAATATAAATCATATTAATTGATGAGGAAGACCTCTTTTTTTAAAATGGCCTAATAGATAAAGTTTTGGGATTGACACATCCAATCTGTATTTAGTTCATGACAACTTAATTTTTTGCGGATTGATAATTTATTGTATATACGCACACATAATGGATGAATAAAATAAAAAAAATGTTTGTAATAAAATAACTAACTTTTTAATTGAATTGACATAGCTTCATGATAATAAGGTAAGGTTAGATTTGTAAATTTACAGGAATTATATTATTTAATATAATTGATTGTTATTCCAGTATCACGCCGTTACTAAAAATATTAAACTACATATATAATGCATGCTACGGTTATAAAACATATTATTAGGCTTGACTAGTAAGTTGTTTTTATTTGGTTTAAACTGAAATGCTTGTCTTTAATTGGTTCTATGCTTTTTGTGCATTAATATGCTCTAAGATTCCATGCATGGCAGACCAGCTATAGAAAATGAGCGCATATGTATGTCGTACTCTAACACTCAATCTTTGTATTTTTTAGTTTTGAATATCTTTAGTTTCTTTTAGTTTTAAATAACAAAATAAGACCGTTTTAAATAATCTAATATTGTTAACGCACAGTGATATCTCTTGGAATCATGATGAAATATTAAGATTGATAATTTAAACATTATTTAATGATGATCAAAAAATATATTGTGGAAATAAGTACTAAAAAAATGAGTTTTTATTATTTAAAAATCATACCTTTCCATCAAGAAGTGACAGTTAACACCTGAAGTGATAATTTATTGAACCATTTTTAAAATCAATGCATATGGCCAATGGTGGCTACAAAATTTTCTGTCCCCCACAAGTCTCAGTCTCCTGAAGTCTTAAGGTTGTGCCAAGCATCTCGAGTATCATTAAAGGATTCTTGGCTCAGTACGCAATGAACGTGAATTTTTGTGACTTACTATTTCATCAAGATATGCATATCGAATAAGTGATGCTTGATGTGACTGAATTTTAACATCACAATAAAGTAACTACTGTTCCCATCTTCTACTTCTGATTTGAAACATATAAATTTTTGTTTTTAAGTTAGAAATTAATATGATTGTATTTTGAAATGGTAAATACAGATGTATTTATTTCCTTCATGTATTTCTTTCTGATTCGCTGAAAAACACATTTATATGGTTTTGTTTTTTATCGATTTCTTTGTTACAATATATAGAAAACACCTTGTAGCCATATTGATGATTTCATGCATTGATTCTATATATATATATATTATTTTACTATAATATTAACCTACATTATCCTATTTCCCCTGTCCTTCAAGATACAACCCATTTTAGGAAGGTGAAGAATGAATAATTATCAAAGCGATTACATTATTTAAAAATTTGGCAGATATATATTTACGATGGAGAAATAAAAACAAGCGAGCTATGGGATTAAGGATAGATATAAATAAAACACAGAAATAAAATTCACAACTTTACTCTTTCTAAGGCTCACAATTTTTTCATTCTTCTAATTTATTCTAGTATTCTGACACTTATTAAAATTTTCGCCAAGTATATTCATTACATCGTTTATGGCACTGCTTTTTCGAATACATATTACTGGTATGAAAAACCATGAATCTTTAACACTATTACTACAATCGACGACAGAAAATAAAAAGACAATATTGTTTCTCACTCAAAACCTATAAGATTGCCACTGGCTGATGACATTTTTTTATTCGAGGAAATGGAAGATTTTATTTGGAAACTTGAGGAAGGAGGAGAGAAAACTAATTTGTGACACAATGGTAACATATGTTTCATAAAGTAAAAGTGGCAACTTGATAATCAAACGAATGATTGCGATTGCGATCATTACGTGTGAAACAAGAACAGGCTCAGAAATGGGTCAGGATATTAGACATGGGTGTCTTTAATGCTCGTCCCGCAGCGTTTCAATTTTCTTTTTGTAGTTTTTTTTCTTAATTTTTTTAAAGGTGTTTTTTGTAATAAACTCTCAGTAAAAAATCTTTTAACACAAAAAATGTTTCGTTTACATAACAGCAAATATGCCTTGCGAGTATTCCCTGCGAAAGAGACAACGGGCTTAAAAAAATACCAGATTCATCGCAGGGAACCGCATTCGCACGAGGTCAATTTGGGAAGAGCATTACAGATATAAATTTCACTTAACCGTAGTATATAAATTACAATTAATTATTTAATAAGAGTGATATTCGCTAGATTAATATTGTATTTTAATTATCTTACTATTATCATATAATAACAACATGAAAAGTGGATTAAACATGACAGCCTCCGGTCCCGTCCGCTGGCAGTGACAATTAGAACGAGCTCGAGCCGATCGACTCGACCCTCGTGAGACGGAAAATGCCTAACGGGGTCACTTAAGAGGACAAGTTAATAAACAAAAATAAAATCAATCTTTATCAGTTTTGTACAAATCAGAGCTCAGGAAAAGTACGGAAAGCTATATTACAATACAAAAGGAGGTAAACTGACAGGTCAAAGGCGTGAGAAATTTACGGCTCTGCGTTTATAAAGAACGAGATGGCCTCTACGGTGATAGTCTAGACGGTGGCTAATGTAAAATATACATCACAATAAAGATAAGAATAAATATATCAGAAAATTTATGTTGAAGTAACTGAGTTTACTGTAATGTGATAATCGATTGTGCTGTGCCCATTTTATATTGAGGTTTTCAATGATCCAAAGACTCAAGATAAGAGTATGAATTTTATTTATAAACTATTAACTGAATTTTCATCACAAAACCACAACCATTATGTGAATACTATAACTTTTCAGAAATCAAATGTCTCCGAATCGCAGATTGAAAATAGTAAAAATAGCATGTCAACTGCTTCCATCAATTATCATTATTATCTCAGAATTATGACTAATTTAAAGTAGTGTATTTTAATATAATTTCACTGGAATAAAAAAAATTGCTTTACAAATATTTGGATTATTTTCGGGCTTTTTTACTTTGCCGGTGAAAAGATTTTACCAATCTAAAGTATTGTTTAATTGCTGAGAAACGCCATCATTGTAATATTACATTTAAGACTATAAAAGAGTGATAGGACATACTAAACCTCAGCGGGTTTATTGAATGTACAATAGATAAAGCACATAGTCAGTGAACATTTCGCTAACTAAATATTTCATAAGTGAAACGTGGTATCATAATAATAACAATCGCTAACTATACAATAATCGTTTGAGCAACTCGCCGAAGTTATCTTTGTTCTGTATTGTCTAGCGACACGCTCGTCCGCACGTGTTGATTCAAATCAAGCTATAAAATAAGAACCTATCGGGTTATATTACAAAACTAAATGGGTCATTTAATTCAACAAACTGTCGCAAATTTTATAGTAAATGCTTAAAGGAAGCGGCATCGAAAAAAATGAAATACGTGACCAAAGTGGTCCGTGTAAAATTAATATCGTTGCACTCAGGAAAATTTTTATAATAACTTATTCAGTACTATTTATCCGAAATACGTTTTAACATAAAACTTTTCTTCATGGACCAATTTACACAGGCTTTCTGTGATTTTATTTACCAGGTAGAAATGATATAAATCCAAAATGCTACAAATTAACAATTAATCATCAATTTAATACAAAAAGAAAAAAAAAGGCATTTACACCAGAGAAATTACCATACATTTCTTCATAATAAAATACAGACGTTGATATACCAGTTTTAAAGCTATTACATATCCAGAACATTTTCTACTTGACACCCTCTTAATTCTAATCTATTTTGATTCGCACACCACATACAATCACCTCACAGTTATTCAATAAAAAAAAATATTTAAGTAATGCAAACACGTACATCCAATGAAATTGCTTTTGAATGGGGGAATATTATTTAAGTAATAGAATTACCACTATATTTTACGATAGTAAAGGCACATTCGGCTCACAAATGTTACGTTGCAACAATCGTAACATGTATGTAAATTTCTTTGATACTCTTAATGAATTTTATATTACTTAGAAGAGTATATCGCATCGTTTCTTCATAATATATTACATCGGTACAAAATGGAGAGAATGAAGTACGGAAAAGCTTTCCGCGATACTCTATCAAATATTGTCTGAGATAATCTTACGATCCGCGGGCTCTTTTGTGTTTTATACACCGAGTTCAATTTTATGCAATTTGGCTTGTCATCTTAAAATGACAAAATTAGCCCGTCCACATAGAATATTTGTAAACAGTTAAACAGTAGATTAGACCCTTGCTATTCACAGGGAAACCGTTCTGAAAACAGAAAATTAAAAATTTTACTATAGAAATCTATATTGAGAAACATTGTGGCCAATTGATTTGCAATAAGGGTCTCATAATGCAGAATATTAAAAAAAAGTCCATTTTGTAATACTCTTTTTTAAGCAACTGATATTTAAGGACTCTAGAAAATATTAGAAATCTATTTATATTATAGACAAAAGCCTGTGTTCGCTTACACAGATTTGGCGAACAAATGCTTATATGTTTGTGTCAATGAATAACAAGGGTGAATATAATACATAACTCAGAATAAAAAAAAAATATTTACATCAGAATCTTTCACTAAATTTTACGATTTTATATATTGAACACATTATAATACACTGGTTTAATCATTTAGGTAAAATGGGCGGAAGAACAAACATCCTGATTTGCTTGACACTTGAAATAATGTTTGTTGAAAGAAAAATATCACGGTGCTGGATTAGTGGACACCTTGATAATTTTCAATCACTTAGAAACTATTTACAGTGGCTATTTCATTTTTTATTATTGATTAGTTGTAGGCAAGGAAGGGCAATACAAATGCAATTTTCATGGTGTAATGATCAAATTCAGTCTTGTCAATCTCATTCGGTAGAATGAAATTTTGTCAAATAAATATGCAGTAGTCTCTTTTTGATTAGGGTTTTTGATAGGGGATGTTTGACTAAAAATGATGGAAGAATTGTTTTGATGACAAAAGAGATAAGTGAAAATGGTGCAGGTATATATTTCGCTTGTCTATGGAATTTAAATTAATACCTTAATGGATTGTCGTATATACTGAATTGATAACTGTTCTCATAATGGAAAAAATCTGCAAAAATAATGTAATAAATCAAAGAATATCTATATTTGCAAGAATAAAAAAATAGCCCGAGATATGCAAGTTTATACACACATTTATAATCAAAAAGTACATAAGTAAGATTTAATACATATAAAAAAATAAATTGCTTCCACTTTTTAAAATATTATTTATAAAACTTAATTGTGTCCCTGTTTAAACTCATTTAAAATTAGCAGCAGATATTTTGCTTTATAAAAACAGTCGTCAATTCGAAGAATACTAGTTCTAATTAATCTTCATTTTATAAGTAATACTACTAAAATTTGCATTTTTAATATGAGAACAAAAATAAGTGATACAAGCGGGACTTGCAAATAATGATTTGTCTCCTTTCAAATATCATTCAAAAACTAAATTTCAGTCACCCTTTTCCGAGCGAGATCTATTTGTTATAAAATGGTTAAAATTGTTTTAAGCCAAGAACTTCAGTCAAGTAAATGATTTCACTATTTAAAAAAGTATTAAAACAAAAAAGAAAATATGATAGAAATATTAGCTCAATGGAAGTGAAATATGGCAAAGAATAAGAATGCCAAGTGATCATAAAACTAGTATTCTAGCACACAAAACAGACCGGGCAGATCTTTAGTAAAATGTAATTGAAAGTTTATATTTCTTTAGAAAAATTTGCAGTACAATTGAATACGTTCCATCCGCTGAGCATAAAACATTAAATAAACATTATCAGGGTCTAGATTGAAAGTCAACTGCGATACTAAGAAAGAATATGTTAATGATTATTCATAAAAATGTTAAAAAATCTACAATATAACGATAAATATTCTTAAGCGATATTTATCAAATCTATTATATAAAAGTAATTATTATTGCATAGTTTCACAATTGTATTGATTTCAGATATGTTAACAATCGATTGCTATAAGTGTTATATCACATTCTTCCTTAATATAGCGAGATTGAGTTTTCAATGACAAGTTTTCTGTACACTTCTGGAAACCAGAATTATAAGTTCAGCGATGCTGAGTTTTCAGCAAGTCCTATAGTCACCGTATAAAATATTATCATTAACAGTTAAAATTGCATTATAATGAAAAATATTGAATGCAATAGTGCAAATAAAACGTGCCAAGCTCACCTATGGGTGAAACGATAGAGCAAAAAATGATTGTATATAAATGAAGAATGTATTTTAAATAGCTATTTAATACAACAAAAACACACCCTTATTGCTCAATATGAGGTCCAAGAATCCCGAAATAGGCATGTAGAAGGATCCAAACGAGGTCGGAGATTCATTCCTGAGAGTCTTTCACAATATCAGTTTCCACTGCGCGCGCACATTTATTCATCACTCAGACAATCGCTTATTACAATATTATAAATCTACAGATAAGAATATATGTATTAGGTGTCAGACTTATTCAGTGAACCTGCATCCACACATTCGGTTGCATTCTTGAGAATATTTTATTGCGAGGCGTACGAGTCCGTTCATAATGATTTAAGAGCAGGCGCGCTCTGCAAGGATTTCCGATTGTATATATTATTTTTAGAATATAATTATAATACACAAAATAAAAATTCTGACATCATATAACATTTTCCTTCGCTTAGACATACAAAATATTGAAGTATTTCACTCGTGAAAACCACTATAAATGTAATTGAATCAGGGCAGAACGCTGCAACAAATAATAATTTGTCAATCCGGCGCATATCACGATGAGATTAAAAACCATATTGTTCATAGAGAAAGCCCACTTATCAATATTTTAAGTAGATTACATCGGCGGGTATTCGAACAGGGAGAAGTTTGTCGAACATTCAGACGGGTGAAAAAACAGAAGTCAGCAATAGGCGAATTAAACTTGTACTTCTTCTTGTTCTTTCTCTCTTTGGCGAACGGCCACGGCGGTCTCCACCAGCAGATACAGACACTTGAACTTGTCTCTGTCGGCCGACGCGGGCGCGTGAGCGTCTGCCATGTGAACGGGGTGAGGTGCGCAGTCCGGCGAGGGCGACGGGGATGGCGGAGACGGGGATGGCGGAGTGGGGGGTGGAGAGGAAGGCAAACGAGGGGGAGAAGGGGGTCGCGCCGGCATCACCTGGAAAAAATTAACACAACACATAAAATAGTTGCGTGTATCAGCCGTACATCCAATATAACAAAGAGAAAAGACAAACGGGAAACTCACACAGATTTCCCTACAGAGATATTCTTTCACCCTTTAAATGTGAGGAAAGATTTACAAAATAATAACTATTTGCAGTGAATCCATTCTATTGTGTAAGCGCTCATATTTTTCCTGATGTAAAGAGGATTTTTGAAACTGATGACCCATAGATTTGAATTTAAAATTAAAGATTTTAATTGGCAAGGGATGAGCTGGAGTCTAAAAGAGTAATGTAAGACGTAAAAAGAAAAATACTTCCAATACGTATTTAACATTAACTTGCTCTCTGCCGAGCCACTTAAAGCGCTAAATACTTCAAAAACTAATTTGGTATTGATTAAGTTAAGCAAACTTGTTGAGGCACATAACAATATATTTTAATACTAAATTTAATTAATCACATAGACTTTCACACTGCTTTATTTCACTATTATATTTTTTAGTAAAGTAACAACTATTAACAGACTGTAGTCAACCTTCTCAACAATTAGAGGGTCAAGGTTTTATCCTCCCCATTGAAGTATTTTCAGATATTTAATTTTTTAAGTGCACAATGTTATTTCAATCTATTGATTAAAAAATGTAAATTTAGTTTCCTATTAAAAAACAACAGGCGTCAATAGCGTTACTAAATTAAATAAATTATATATGATAAAAAAAATAGCTCGAATAGGAAATCATTTTACCAGCATATGAGTCTTCAGAGGAAGAGGGGAAGGAAATCGAAACATCTTCGGATGGGACAATTGCTAAAAAAAGGTAAAGGGACACACAGGATGAATCATGAAGGAAATTATTTTTTTGAATACATAATAAAAAAAAGTGTATTAGTTTTAAGAGAAATAACAATTTATTATTGAACCAATAACTACATGTCATCACACAGACTACAAACAATTCAACGTTGAAAACATATTTTCAATCACAATAAACAATCATATTTAAAATCGGAAAACTGAAGTATCTTTGTTAATCGGAGAAACAAAAGAGAAAACATTTTCAAATTAAGAGTACGGGTTAGTAACGAATTCCAATCGAAAGGGAGAAGATTAAGCATTGTTCTGTCGAAGGTTCGGCTTAATATTATAGCCTTGGAATAAAAGCACAGGACATTTTTCTTAAATTTTTACACAACAGGAACATCTCAACTTCTCATAAGGACAGTGTAGGTCTCGAACACGTATCCTCGGGATGGCGGGAGCAACGCTTTACCATTTCGGCCGCCTGCCACAAAACGGACCGGTTTTCTCGAGCGGGCTTCTACGGGTTCAAGTCCTTTTCTGTCCTTTAGAGGAGTTGGGATGTTTCTGCAAGTTATACATTTTTATGGAAAAAGATGCATTAGAAGAAAAATATTCATACGGGAAAAATTCATACAAGTCAACACAGCAACCAATTCAATAGCACCTTTGTAAAATTCTGGACTTCTAAAATCACTGCTAAAACTAAACAAAAGATTTCTATTACACAACTGCATTGACACCTTTATAGGTAGAATCGAAACGATTTAAGATATTAACGATTGCAGCACATTTTTAGTCTTTGTAAAATGAGATTTCAATATCAACATATTACAATATATAGCAAAATATATCACTTAAACAAGTAAAATTTGTAAATATTAATTAGGAATGTGAGTGAAACATAAGAAGAGGTTCTTCTCAATTCATCAAAATGTATGAAAACCATCGATGTTAGTGACAGAAGTGATGTGATTTTAAGGCCTGATTTGGAAGTATATCTCCAGTGTAATTTCAATGAAATCTGGGGAAAATAAATCTTGATATTTTACAATGCAATTTTTGCAATGTAAGGCCTTGAAAAAGATGAGTTTACCAACAAATTGAATCCAATTCAAAACACATTCATCTTCGAACAATATTGACTAATGATAACTTAAATATGACATTAGGCACAGTAGATAAACAGAACAAAACGAGGAATATCAATGGCAGTAATGATAGAAGGCAAAACTACACATCAGGAGTAGTGATTGTATCAAAACCAACCTGTACGCGAGGATGTCGGCGCGGAGGTGGTCCAGCGGCGAGCGGGTGCGGTAATTGCGGAAGGTGCGCCAGCTGCGGATGGGCTGAGCCCCAGAAAGGAGGACCGCTGGGCAAAATGTTTTCTGTGCCCACCACCATTGCTTCAGAGCTGGAACTAAAAATTCAATAAAAAAAATCTGTCAGAAAGCGGTATAGTTATACAGATTATGATGACAGTATTTTTAAAAACAATATGAATTATTTTGTTGAGAAAAGTCAAATTTAGTTTTAATAATATTGGACGACACCAAAAAAAGTATAAAATCAAATGTCTACATAGTGTGTTTAACAGACTAATGAAAGACACTGGATTTGCCGGTCATCAAACCAGTATTTTAAGGTGAAGCATTTTTGATTATGCATGAAGTGAGTTACAGAAGATTTCAATCAATAGATCACCCAATCTCGAAGTGAATAGGAAGCAAGAATTTCTGTCATATTAATTAATATACAATAAGACAAAAAGTAGAAATTATTTGAGAAATAATTTGAATATATACTGTGGAGGAATCTGAAAAAAAGACATTTAAAACACTCACCCTCTTGATGCGGGATGATTCTCTTTATCATTGGTACCGTAACGTATGACGGATTGCCAAACTGAAGGATCATATTTGACTTCCTCCTCGCTGGGAGTTGAACTCGAGTACTCTTCTTGTTCTTCATCACTGCTGTGGAAATAAAACAATGCGATTAATATATGAAGGATTGAATTGAATAAAGACTGTAATGCTGACAAAATCAAAACTGAGCTATGGTCAATAATCACGGTAAAAGCCAAGTCGAGGCTGTCAATAAAGAATCAGACCTCAAGAGAAATTATTGTTAGTGGAAAATTGGCATGAGTTAACTTTCTTATATTCTGTATGTTCTGTACAGATGAAAAAATTTCTTGTTTTTTTTTTTGTTTTCTTAGTTTTTGATATACTTCAACTCTTAGGTAAAAGCAATGTGTGTTTGGGATGCCCTCTTTTCTGACCTACTTTCTTCGCATGTATCCATTGTAAATAAATTGTGATGCCAATCATCATTGAATTTACAGAATTTAAAAATAGGGGAGAATAGTTAGTCAAATGGCCAAAGGGATCTTTTGATTTCAAGAATGATGAGGGGAGTATAAATACGATTTCGATTTTGTTTGTTAAACGAAATGTGGGCTCTCATGTCGGCTATGAAAAGTGAATCCTTTTCTGCAAAAATAAAAAAAAAATTCTTCTATACTAGATCTGTGAAAATTGTATGAAAATTTTTGTTAATTGTAAAGCTACTCAGATTCACTGTACTTGGATAACCACTTTGTATCGTGAAATTATTTAGTAAATTACCTGTAGGCCAGGAGGCCATCGTCATAGTCATGGTCTTGGGCAAGCTGCGCATGTTTGGCAGAATGTGAAGAGACATTGCTGGCGACATCCCACGGCCTGCGGGGCGCGGGTGCTGCTCCCCCTCCTTCGCCCGCCGCCGGACCGCCGCCTCCTCCGCCGCTGCCTCCGCCGCCGAGTTTCTTTCCGCGACGAGAAATGGTATAGTGAAGCGGATCGTGACCCTCACGTCGGATCATCTCCGGTAAAATGCGACGACGTGCATTTATGAACCAATTACATACCTAAATGAAAAGAGCTGGTGTATTAGAAAAAAAACCTTTACAACTGGAAATCGTGAATATGAATTTGAAGATTATTGAAAAAAATGGTAAAATATTTTTTTTTATGTACACCAAACACCAATTCGTTAGTCTACCTGATCACAATATTGTATTGATGATATCATCATCATCATAAGTATGTGATAAATTAGATGCATCCAGAGTAGGAAAATAAAGGATTGAAAAATATGAACACCTATTCAACAATAACATTGGTTTACCTGCAATACTGTGAGGTTAGCTTCTTGACTGAGCGTCAATTTTTCCGCATCTGAAGGATAAGCGTTGTATCTGTGGTCATATAACCATCTCTTCAATATTTTGACAGAGTGCTTCGGGAGGTTGCCGCGGCGTTTCCTCACGGAGGCGGAAGAAGGTTGGTGTCCACCGGGACCGCCGCTCGAGCGACCGCCGCCAGATCCGCCGACGCCTCCGACGCGCCCCTCTTGAGATCCGTCCGACCCGGAGTCATTGTCGTCTGTTGACGATGTAGAGGGGAATCTATCTCGAGCTACAATGAAAAAGAAAACAAAGTGTTTGCAAAACAGTTTGGAACACATCATGTAGATCAACCATCCAAATTTCGATAAACTAGATCTTATCTAATAATAATATACTGGATGAATATTTTGAAAATATCCAATAATTTAACTATACCGGTTTAGATTGTTGGGGAAAAATAATTGAAAATAGTTTTAAACGCTTTAATATGATCGATAATTTAATCAATGGCAAGAGCATAATACTTTCTCACGTATTCATTCATCAACATCGTTTATCGCGCCAGTGTTGGCGTTTGTAAATCACCGTACGTAAACAAAGAAAAGAATCTGTATTTTTTTATGGTTCCAAAGTCCATCAGAGGTTATCCACAAATAGCTCGATATCTAACCGTGCGGCGCAGTGTGAATTTTTTTCATAAACAAATCACTTTATTTACTAAGCGATCTTCATAGAGCAAGAACCGTATCACAGTGGCGTGACTTACCCGCAACGCGTAATGGTTCCGAAATCGAGAATAGTCTTTCTTATCATTTTTAGTTTAATAAGAAAAGAATTTTTGATAACAGAATTTTCTTTATTACTTATGAAATATATAAGTTTTACTTATGAACTAAGCTTAAATATCTGTATCCGCCAGTAGCGGCGCAATTTTTTTTTTTACGGATTTTAGAGCAAATGATTCTTGATATACACAATGTATAAAATTTCAATTCTTGAAACTTTGTACAGTTCCACATGTGTTCGCACGAAGCAATAGAACTGACCAGTCACTGAAACGTCAGTTCTATTGTGTAAGCGTGGTGGAATGCCTGAAGATGCTGAGAGGCGAAACCCATGTTGTCAATAACAAAACGATCGTACAAAATTTCACTAAATCAAATTTATTTTATTGCATGAATTGTTTGCTGGATTTATTCGGATATACCCAGTCCTTTTTAACACGATTTTTTATTTACAGACATTATTGATACGATCAACGATCTAGGAAAAGCAGCATTTCATCAAACGAGTCCGAGTAAAATCCAATACGTTTGATCAAAAACTCGCAAGCGATTTGCATGGTTTTGTAAACCGGCTGCGACAGCAGCGAATACTTCATATGAGTGAATACAATTATGCATGTATATATATATTCATCTGTTTTTCATTGTATTTTTATAATCGATGAAGAAATTAAATTTTATATGCAAACTTTTTTTTGCGATTTTTTTTTATACGCGTCACCTTCTGGAACAAATTTATCATGTAAAAAGGATTGGGTGTATGTGATTTCGGGCCATTAAAACAGACTGCTGAAAAATTTCTAATTCCGAGTTTATTCGTCCTTCTATTTCGTGCATTTTTTTACGATGAAACAACACTCCGAGAGAAAACAAGAAAATACCGTCTGAAGGATAATACATTTCAAAATGAATTTTTCTCGAAGTTTTCGCATACCAATAGTCTTTAAAGATTGTGGCGAGAAAGGAGGCGAAGAAAAAGTATTTCAAACGGAGGTTACTGCACGGCAAAGCTTGCAAAAGGAAATTTATCTTAGGATAAAAATCGACGTAAAATATCAATAATTTGTAATAGATATTTAAAAACCTATTTAATTGTATAAAGTTATACAAAAAACATATTCTTCATAATGCCAACTTCGGATCAAAATTATATGCCGGTGACCCACGCGACTTTTGCAATCGGGCTTGCAAAATAGTCACGAAAATTAATGTCAATTTAAAATACCATCACATCACTGTATTGTCTCCTTTTTGGTATAAGAATTGATAATTCTTCGAAAAAATAAGCATCACACAAAAGATCGTCGTTACCCATATACTATATAAACAACAGTTGCATTCAGCTTGATATCTATTGCATTATTATAGAAAGAGTTCGCAGTATCGAAATGAGAACAAACACATAAGGGAAAAAATAGAAGAAAAGTTTCAGCGGCCGACGCGATGCATTCCCTAGCGTTCTTTCCATTTTCTTCTTGTTCTGTTCGGAATAATGTGCATTGCATAGGACGGGTGCTTGTATTGCATTGCAGAATTCGATTGGTTCTGGAATACGCAAGAAAGAGGATAATTACAAGTATTAAAAATTCCCAAGTGTTATTCATTCGATTTATAAAAAAAAAAAATTACAATAAAATCGACCCCTTACTGTGTTAGACTTGTAAAAAATGTAAAAACCAAAACAATACGAAAATGTATGCGAGTATGAATTCACAAAAATATTCAACATTGGAAAAATTACCACAATTACAAAATTAAAAAAGGGCCGAAATTGAATTTCAAAAAAAAAAACACATTGCGATGAATAAATTAGTATTGGCAATGCCAAAAAACAAGAGAGAAAAGCTTTTAAAACCAATCATAGCGAATAGAGCAGTGAACCGAAACGAAACCGATGAAAAAAATAATAGTCCGTGGCTGCGTTTGCGTAAATGAAAATGCATATTTCATAAAAAAAAAACGTTTGCTGTTTTCTCCGAAGAGGAAAAAAAAAGAAGTAAAACCGAATCGATGAATGAGGGAAGCGGTATTTTTTCACACAGGGCGCAGAAAAACAACTTAAGCAATCGGAGAAAACCATTAAGCAGCGAGGGGAATCACTAGAAATAAAATCGAAGGGAATAATATCCCGCGAAGATACATATATTACCGCAAGCAACGTAAAGCCAAGACGATAAATGGTCTTGAAAATATCTGAAACACAATCGTTCCAGTTTATGATGATTTCATGGAGAATAAATTGAGTGTGATCAGATATTACATACGCAAAGTTCCTGATAAAATTAAGTAGAATGACACCCACGATATGAATGCGATAATTAATATTTTTTTAAAGTTATTCTAAATAAAACTCATAGTTGAGAAGCAATAAATGGCTAAGTCGTCTATTTGCGAGTACACATTCTAGTGGCATGCATGTCGATGCAATGCGGCACTATCAATAAATATCGGTTTAAACGATCTTTTGCAATTCCACATTGCATCCGGCTACCGTTACACAGACCTCTCAGACTATATTATATAGGTACTGCCGATAAGAAGCTATTTCGCCACAAAAATAACCACATCGATTCAATCACTAGCCTGTCAAATGCAACCGATTCATTTCATATAACATCAAAAGAAAAATAATAAACTGATAGCTAGTATTATAAATTATGATACTACGTCATAATCGATTGATATGATTAAGTTAATTATGGAAATTGACATTATTCGCAATTACGTTTTAATAACTTCAACTTCTCTTCTCGAGGGTAAAAAATAAAAAAAAAGATAGGCGAAAAAAATACGACGCCACACCATTAAACAAATCGTGCACATTGAGGTTACCACCATCACGAGAGCACTATCACTATGCACCAAGGATACCACGAGAACTCATCCAAACAACAATAACGAAAGATGAAGCGTACAATTAGGTTACGGCCTGAGTATCGTGTAAAATGAACATGACGCCGAGCAAGCATTAAATGTGTCAATGTGTTCGTCAACTTTCAAAATATAAAAAATATAAAAGAAATGTGATAAAAAGGTCTTGCTAGACAAGGCAAATTAAAATAGATTCAAATAGTAAACGCCGATATACGTCATTTTCAATTCTCAGTAGTAAGGTTTATTTAATTCACTGGTTGCTAACGTACAATGTCAAATGTTGAGGCGGCATTCACAATCTGTTAATTGAAACTGTAGTAATATGAGTGTTCCTTTTTTTAAATTTAAGATTATAAGCTAATTTTGCTATTAACATATCGCCCGATATGTCGTGATAATTTTCATACGCCTATTCAACATGAAAAACTATTATATTATTTTTTGAATTTTTCGGCCTTTGAATATTTGTAGTGTAACTCAGCAGGGAAATAGTTGAACAAATAAAAGATAATTTTTAGTACTCTTTCCACAATTTTATAGTATAATGGACAAGTACCGGTTTCGCTCATTATATAATGAAAATTATGTTGTAATTATTTAAACGTTTAAATAAATTATAATTTTCTATTGTGAAGCTACTTCGCTAGCTACACGCAGTGTCAATTATAGTGCCAAAAAAGGAGTAAGTCCACATAATCACGTATTTATAATAATAAAAAATAAACAGCAGCGGTAAAATACTTCTGACAACTGAGCATTTAAAATAAGTCATTTAATGCTAGTAAATAAACGACCAACGCTTCAATATGTTAAATAATATTCTATTAACGAATTGTTGTTTAGTATCGTGATTATATCATTTACACTGCTATCAATATAGAAATAATTATTTTTACGCTTAAATAAAGCATCACATTGTGTAACAAAAATAAACAAGCTTATCTGTCAGTAAACATAAGCAATCAGTATTGCCCACTATTTTCATTAAAGCGAGTAATAAAAATCCCATTCATAAAAATGCGAGCGAAAACCGCTGGCAAAAAATTGCACAAGTTAGATGCAGCCAGTCGCTGTGAATTGTGGGTGCCCCACCGACACCGACCATATCTCACAGAAGTTTAGAAACTACGCGCCGTGGGTTTTCGAGGAGTGTGTATGATTCTTCAAAGTTCAAATGACTTATTTGTAGCTAAATATTGGAATAAAGATAAACAGAAGGCCAGGAAATAACGACACATACGATCTCATGCAAGTAAAAATACTTTCTTGACCGGCATTAGTATTTTCTTTGAGGATCTTTAAGGAGTCAGTTTGTTCCTATATTTAGACTAATCAGAGACTTGGACAGTCACTTGTATCAACCGAATGGATTCAGTTGCCTTTTAAAGTCGCCGAGGACCTCAGGGTATACAAGAAGATTGGCGAGGAGACAGCAAACTTGGATGCACCGTGTGGTGACCCCATTTGCTCCGAAAGAGGAGGTAAAAATATATATTATAACGTACGCATTTATTATAGATTAGTAGATATTTATTTGAAAGCAGTGTTTAGCATATAAGTTGCATTTCTTAAAATTGCACAATTTTTACGAGTGTTTGTAAATTCTTCTCATAGTTCTTGTATGAATTGCTTTGAATATGTTTTGACAGTAATTGACATTCAATTTCATTAAAAAAATCAACCCCGTTAATATTTGAAATTCATTAGTTCGTGATGCTAAGTATAATACATTTTCACCAATTAATTGACCGCTAATATTGAATCCTTATATCATATTTGAAATATTTAGAACAGATATGAAAACTTGATCTATTCGCATGCAAGTAAAATATTATGTATTCTTGAATGAGGATATGTACATTCATAATTCGATACATTCTTCGTTAATCTATGTGTATATTATAAATAAGTGTAGCGCCAGTGATGGGAAAAATATGCGCCGTCGACATGATAAGCCCTGACAAAAACGAGCTATGACCTATTGAGGTCTAAGTGAAATAAAAATGACGATCGAGCGTCGAATGGCGCCCGAGCAGGCGAGCATGCAGGTGTCAGGTGACTCGGTGCACCGCGGTTCTCTTCCCGCGATGCGACACGCAAATAACATTATGCCGCGTGGCCAGCGTTTCATGTTTGTTTACGTAAACTGAAAGGTGTGTAAAAAGAACAAGTGCACTAATAAATCGAGGGTGTTTCGATTTGGGGCCAATGCGCATGACATCGAAGTAGGTAACCGATTATAAATAACAAACAAAAATGGAGTCACACGGCATCGAATGGTTTTACGAGTTAATAAATTGAAAAAAATAAGTGCGTAATTAATTTTCTTTATGATAAATGTTAGTCAAAATCAGAAGCGTATTTTTAATCAAATGTATATGTTCATAAGTTATTGACAGTGAGTGTTAGATCACTATGGATTATTAAGACAGAACATCTTGTTTTTTAAAATAGCTTGATGCGGACTAAACAAAAGGAGAGAATTGAGCTGTATTTGTAAATAATTAAATTCGATACACATTTATTGTTACTAACACTGAATAAAAATAAATAAAAAAAAATGTGTTATGAATCTGAAATAAACAGCCACTAAGTATATAAAAATAATATAATTAATTAGTAAATTTATGGTTTCGTTTCCTGTAGCGGTGTTAAGTTGTTCTCGTTATCAAATAAACTATTCACACATTTTAGAGAAATAAACGAAGGGGGAAAATGGCCCAGTGTCTCCCGTGTGAACCGACAAAGCTCCTTGCGTGTCAATCGTCATACTAACAGCGTCATAATATTGCAACACAGTTACGAGGGAACAAGGTCACCATAATCGATTTGTTATGGAATGTATTCACTGTCGACTGTTGGCCACCAGAAACGAAAGTGAATAATAAAAAACAATTGAGCTCGATATAAAGGTGGATAAAAAGATTTTTGCATACTTAGTTTATATACAATCAAAACATGTAGGCGTGTTTATATTGAAAGAACCTGCAAACGAAACTTGGCCAGGTCAAATACATTTCAGGTGATATATCATAACTATAAAAAAGAATTAAGTCTCCGCGAATTTTTAGTTTTAGTCTGCAAGCTTCGTATTACAAAATTATTAAAAAATGCAGTAAGTATTGTATAAATTGTCCTGAAATGTCCATTCTATAATATTTATATAATATTTGTTAAGTTGGGTGGACAAAAGACAATTTTCCGGGAAAGAAAAATTTAAAAAAAAATCTAAATTAATTTTCTGATAAGCAGTGTCACATAGACGCATCACATTAATATCAGTTATAATTAGTCTAAGAGACATATATATTATATGTATTAAAATATTTTTGAAAAACATCTGATACGTATACTGTTAACCTTGCTGAAGAGTTTTTATATCGGAAACTTTTTTTTACTTGACATAAACTTGCCAAAAATCAACCTTATACCAATAGCTCATCACATATATGTAACTGGAGCAAAAAGAAAACAGCATTATCGTAAATTAGAGCTTTAACGTTATAAAAGCCTAACCTAACCTTTCACGAAGTTAATGTTCGCTGGTCAATTAGATAAACTCACACGGAAATTGAAAAGCCAAGGTTTGCGATGCTGAACGTAATCTCGCCCGTGCTGTGTAAATTATAGTTAATGATTCCATAGTAAGCACATTAGTTGGGTCTAAAGCTCTAAACACAGACGCTTCCACTCGCGATTGGAAAGAGAAAAAAACACCTGGTTTAAGGTCGGATAACAACAATGCATAAAAAATGTTTTGTATCTAATTAGTTTTATTTAAACGGGTACTAATTTAAATTTATATGACATTAATATTTGACATAGCACAATTGGTAAGTGAACCAGATTCCAGTAAACACTCAAAAGAAAATATCGAGAGTTACATTAAAATATTCGCTTCATATCAGCAAGTAATTTTTACGGTTAAGGTGTAAAAAAAAAAAAACTAAATACGATCCTAAATCAATACTCTAACATAACACACGAATTGGGAAAAAATCACCTGACCTTGGAATGCACTTCTATCGTGTCCCGCACAACACTTAATTGTGTTAACTGCCTAAAATTTTTTACAAAGGTCAAACCGCCACCACAGTCGATGTCAGAGCCGAAGTGAACGACCGACGCTAAAGTTCGACAACTTGGTTTCCTTGAAGCAAGGATTTGATCGAGGTAGATGTTAACGACTTATCACCGCTCAAACTGGGTATTTCATTGATAAAAGAATCCGCCTGTTGTCTGTTAAAGAAACAACATTTCACTCAATCAAATGTATTTTTATTCCTTTTTTACTAATTTTATAATAAGTGTGAAATGGTCTCAGAAAATCGAATATTTTTTTTTATAAGATACTCATACACGGTAATTTAAAAAAAATACCATGAAAATAATATTCATCTTTCAAAGTAGTGCTCAAAAATCTTTTTCACTTATGGCACACCCAAAGCAATAATCAACGTGTGAACTTGTTTGAAAAAAGCTTGGCTTTAATAACTTTTAATTCTACTTTTTTAACTCCTTCAGATGTACAAAGGTGAAAACATTTTAGTTAATTAGATCCTAGTATGTTTTATTTAAGTAAAAATAAATAGCTTCGAAGTGAGTTTTAAAAGACCTTCGAACACCCGACTTAATTGAAAAAAGATTGATTTTTGATAGCGTAATATTTTTTGATGAGTGTTATATTTTCGCCGTTAATTTTTTTAAGAATCAACGATTCTTAACCTATGCAGAAAAGCGTATTAGTCCACTACGGCAGAATATTTTCTTCAACCCAGATGAGAAAGCCTTTTTTATTATATATCACCGCAGGTATATTTTTTGTGCAATACTAATTACCTAGCATCTATGATGTTATTGTTTCAGTGGTTATTGAATATAAAAGCAACTACATTATCTAATTATCGTCAAATATTAATTATTATTCAATATACACATCAAACTGGTAGACTTAATTTTTTAAAACGAAAACGTGGTGACAAAATATTTCAGATGAGGTCGATAGTGTAACAATTAACACGTGAGAATGTTTTGTATTTCAATTAATGCATTTTGTTTATACACCACTCATTCGAAGGATAAGAGAATGTCACGGTCGACTTCAAAAGATCAGCGAACTTTTAACCTTTTGCACTCGAGCACTTTTTCGTATGTGCCTACCAGCAACTCGAGGCGTTTTTTTTTTGCGAAAATCGTATTCGCTACATGAATCAAAGTAATATTTAATTTTATAATGTACATATTTTTATTTTATTTGTAATCCTTCATTTTATGGTATTTCACAAAGCAATCGCCAACATGTAATCCTGGCTTATTTACGCAGGTCTCGCAAAACAGCCGTGTTTCCGATCTCCCGCCACAAATTTTTCTATTTGAACATACTGCACAGTCCTTCTTAGTTCCTGAACGTAATATATGTAATTTATCTGCAAGACGGTCTTCTGTAGGAACAGTTGAAGTACGCACTCGGGATCCACCATGCATTTCGATGACGACATTTATTGATATTACGCAAGCCGACTATCTTTGGCTATGCTTTTTATCAGAAAATGACTCCCTAATGATCTGTTATTGTCATCTAGTTGAAATCGACATATAAAAAATGCTAAAAGTATACTAAAAATGATTTTATAAAGATGCCGCCACTGCGGCGGCATCTGAGTAATACGATAAATTTACAATGCCGCCTGTATGGCGGCATTCGAGTGCAAAGGGTTAAGCTTCGATTATATACTAGGTCACGATTTGGAGGCTTCGGTAATCCGTAGAAATATAATAGTACGTATCGTAGATATTTTGAACGGATTTATTAACGTGCACTTTTTCTGGAAGTGGAACT
This sequence comes from Himalopsyche japonica, assembly GCA_028555115.1. Taxonomy (NCBI): domain Eukaryota; kingdom Metazoa; phylum Arthropoda; class Insecta; order Trichoptera; family Rhyacophilidae; genus Himalopsyche; species Himalopsyche japonica. Next base: position 209,598 of record JAHFWJ010000214.1, on the reverse strand, counting down.
GTAATGATAAGCTATGACTTCGGGAGGTGGGCAAAACGTCTTCTAAACTTAGAGAAATTTCGTATCCTTAACGTTAACTTCAATTAGCGTAACGAAACGTCTGGCAATTTATTTCTTCTGCCTTTGGCCGAAACTTGATAAATTTCATAAATAAATTGCGTAAAAATAAATTACGGTTCGAACGATTTTCGTTAACACAGCTGGCGTGCATAGAAATCGTTTAAACTTTGTACGATTCGATGTATTTTGTAAATAATGATCCAGGGTTAGACATCTTTATGCATTCTGGTACATGGATGTACCCAAATTGATGACAGTTTGTAAATAACAGGGCTGTTGAGTCTGATGTAGTTGATTGAAATTATTTCAGGAAAGGAGTGGGGGGGGGGGGGGTTTGAATACTTGCTTCTTGGTGCGAAGTTTTAATATGTGCACATTTTTCGAGGTAACTAAGGACGCGAAGTGAAGAGGGAATCTCACAGATTTTTAGATGCGACATCGTTTTGATTACTTCATTTACCGAGTTATCAATGAGCGTTTATTTAGAGAAGATTTATTGTAAGAATATGGCGAAGACTCGATAACTGTCAAAACTTTAGTTTTTAAAAACCACATTTTTAGTAATATTTATACAACATATTTTATCATCAGCACCGGTTTCGCTTATCAACTAATGATAGTTGGTAATGCTTCGGACCTGATCAAAATATATATTGTGGAGATTGTACAAAAAAATGATTTTATTATTTAAAAAATATCATGCGTTTCCATTAAGAATTCACAGTTAACACAATAAAATTGAAAACTTCAGTTGATTGAGCCAATACATATTTGAAAGTTAGGAAGTGAGATTTGGTCGTGTTTTCACTCTACGAGTGGCTTTTTTTAAATCTCCACGAATTGACGTCAAGAGATACGATTATTATAAATATGCGCCACATTGATAATTTTGCAGCAATCGCAAATATCGCTACATATAAATATTGGACACACGCATTTGAAAACACTAATGAATACCAATTCAATTAAAAAATACATACGATAGAATTTAGTCAGTAGCGCACTCCGGTAGAATGAAAAAAGGTCAAGTTAAGAATAAGTGGTGTACTTACGGACGGTGGGAGATAAAAATAAAAGCGAGCAAGTGTCATCAACGACAACGACGTTGCGATAGCAATAAAGTCAAGCCCGGAGCCGAGACAACAGCCACCGCACCACTCCACTCGACTACACTTCGCAGGGTGAGGAGTAGGTGAAACGAATCTGGCGTCGTAGCACAGTGGCGATATTAACGGTTTTACGTATTATTTACAAAAGGTCGACTGAATATAAAAAATACGTCATATACAGTCAAACATGTTAAGACTACTATTGAACGTATTGAGATTTTTCGTAACATGATAATTTTTTATTGAATTGCGTATGAATGAATTCATGAAAGTTTTACTTATTTTAATGTAAATTAGGTTAATTACGGTTGAGAAGAGCAAAACCCAGATTTTCAAATTTGAAATTCTTGCGATGAATTCGCTATATGTGAAATCAAACTAAGTTTATTCTCATTCTAAATATTTGAACATGAACACCGGGGATGTCGCAATTTTTTTGGTAGAAATTGGAAATAAATTCGAAATATAGGTTCCATCTAGTAATAATCATTGGTACGTAAGTATTTATAGATGTAGAATAAAGCTGGAATGAAAAATACAAACACAAATGGAGGTCATCCTTTTGAAAAATGAATAACTTTGTAATTATGAAAAACTATTCTCATTTTGAACGAATGAAATTCATAAACTTGCACCCGACGCAGTTGAACTTTGAAAATAATAATGCTTCCAGTTTTTGTCACGGCGTTGCATATTGAGAGTTGTTGAAAGCCACATGCACGAGTTTAACGCGATCCGCACTGGGAAAAGAACGTCTATATGCAAAGGCGTTATATGATTACTAATTGGATATCATTACAGTATTCTAGAAACAAACTGAGAAAAAAAGTTTCCATGCGCATATGGTGTCTTTTAAAAATACCAGGGAAAAATAGTTTCAAAGTGGAAAAGCTAGGAGAAAAGTCTTACAAGGGCATTCTGCAAATTGCGTTTCCGTGTTCTTTGATCGTCTCGCGGAGGAAAACTCGTACGTTTTCTCGGTTGCTCTATCGTTGCATTTACATATTATGGCTTTAATATAATGGTTCTTTACCCATTTATTTATACTAAAACACTTATGGGAATTTCATCTCGCAAGAGAAAGAACTTTCTTATAGCATATACCGATTAACTAATATTTTGTAATGTTCAATTGTGAAGTTTCGGATACCAGTAAATAAATGGTGTAAATTTGAAAAAAAAAAGATTATTGATAGATTGGTGTACTTAGGCTACAATTAGACATTAGTATCAAGGTAGCCATTAAGAAAATTGTACATTATGTTGGGATTGAATATAACAACGTTTAAATTCTAATTTTTAATAAGTTATATTCTACTGTTATATATGATATACGAATTTTATATACAGTTAAAAACGGTTTCACTTTCGTCGTTCTTTTTCTTACGACTTCTAGTGAAAAATAACTCAGGAAGAAAATATGTAAACCAATAAATAATGTTGCGAAAAATTTATACCGTTTTAGTTGAAAAATTGGAATAAAAAAAACTTGAAGCGTTTCACTCATTTTTAAATAAACTCGACGATCAAAGTTGTTGTCGGTGGATGCAGCATCCCTAAATGGGCGATCGGCTCATTAAACTCATCCAATTGTATCGGTTTTTGGCGCTACTCGGCTTTTTCGGCCGCACATTAAATTGCAAGAATTAAATTACTTACTATCTGTCGCCGTGGACTTGCGATTAATGCGATAACATTATTCAAACTGTCGGCATGGGATAACACGGAAGATGTATAGGAACAGTAAATTAACAGAAAAGCGGAAATAAAACGCCCAAGGTTAACATTTTTGTTATCTTCTAATTCTCTTTAAATTTTCCTCCTATAAAACATCTTTATTCTTACGATGTGTTATGATAAAAAATGCTTAAATGTAATTAAGGTGGACATTATACATTTTAATATAGACGTTCTAAAACGATAATATTTATTTCGGTTACCATAAATTTCATGACACAACAAAATTCATATCGTCAAAATTTTCGTCCGTACAAGAGAAATATGATAATTGACTTTGATTATTTAGTGATAGATTAAATATTGTAAGTATTTGGCTGTTGTCAAGTGGAACCGATTCACTAATCTTGAATTATAATTTACTATTCAAGTCGTGAACACAAAGCATAATATAATATGCATTTCTATCCTAATATTGATTAAAAAGAACTCGTCAACATTGAATGATTAATCTGTAGGGACGACATAAAGTAGTAATGTTATAGGCTATACAAGAATTTGAATTATTTGAAAATATATATATATCGCCCTTTCTTTGGTAACCGCCATGCGTAGTCTTTATGGTCGTTTAATTCTATAAGCTTTATTTATTATAAGAAACGAGTAACGGAGAATATCACTGAACAGAAGAGAGACAGAACATTTTATAATCAAATAATGTGCAAGTAAATATTTTAGGGAACTTTATCAAATATAAATAATTATGTCAATAGGTCGTACAAATCAAGTTTAAGGTGTTAACTGTCATTTCTTGATGGAAAGTCATGATATTTTAAATAATAAAAACACAAAGTTAAAACGCAGCGAAGAAATTATATCTTTTAATTTGTATTGCGCTAGTTGATATTGCTCGCGATGAACGAAATCGGTTTCGATCAAATTGTTTTACTATTTAAACATAGCGCTTTTCCACCAAGAAGTGACGCATAACACATAACAAGTGATTGGCTTTCTGATTCAGTTCTGGACACTATCAAAATAAACCAGGATAAAACGACAATCATTCGACCGTACGGACAAGTCTTGCATACTTCACGAGTAACGGTGCTGTCGTCGTTGTATATACACCCGACAATAATAATTATTAACTTGAACAGCAAGTGGTCTCCTTCGCGGAAGGAATAACCGGTCCACATTGCCGAGATGTTACTGGCTCCAGGCTGAAGTCGCCTCGTATTTATTTCTGGGCGGTGGGCCAAAAGCCTCCCTCGCAGATGCTCGATGGAGCACGGGGATGCATTCGGAATTTTTTATCGCGAATTATTTCCTTAGTTACTTTTTCAATTAATCTATATAGTGAACTTAGGAGTGGCTTTTCCTATTAACTAATTCGAATATGTTCATCGATAAGAATCGTGCCAAAATATGCATTAATATGAATATTTATTTGCCCGAGTCAAAATTAACAGTCTATTTACAGGTAAGGTATTTTGTGTTTGTAATTATTTGTCCAGACAGTGTGTATCTTTTATAAAAACCACTAATATTTATTATGAAGTAAATCGAGTAACATTATGGTTCCGTCCACAATTACAGCCATCTGCATCCGAACGGATAAGTTGTCGATTTAAACTATTAATAAATCATATAACATATTTTCTACGAATAATAATTCCAAAAAGTCGACACGTAAGGGGCAAAAGAAAACTGTAGACCAAACCTCTAACTTGTAAAACGAGTCAAAATATTATTTGGCAGGCGAAATATATTACATAAAACTAATTCAGCCCGAAGTAAGTGTTCCGACTACAACAATGCTGTCAAAGCGAGTCTTAATTTGCACTGCAAGGTCGTTAAAGCGATAATTAATAATTATAACTGATATCTCGGATTGGTATCCAATACTACTATTATTGACAGTGACAATAATAAATATATTAAAACTGTTTATATAATTGGAGAGATAACTCAAAACAAAACTGAAGTTTTACTTCAACAATCGCCTGTGTAGTGCCGACAATTGTATGATTTTGACCATACAAATTGGAGACTACAAGCAAGTATCACCAAGTATCAATTACTCGAATCAAACAATCGCATTCTTTAGAAGTATAAACGTTACAAAGTTTTAACCATTTTGTTTCCATATGATCAGCTAATTGTAATGTTCTTATTCTGGTTTTTCCTATAAATCCAATGCAAAACCATATTTCCCAAGAAAATGCATATTACTAAAAAATACGACTGTCTTTTATTAATGGATGAAGACGTTCCTTTTATTCAGACTGGAAATATGATATGAACGAATGTCCTTTTCGAGAAAAAATAGTAAATAAAAATCATTCAATACTTATAGTGAAAGTCTTATTATTAAATGATATTATAATTATATTTAATAAAATGCTACAAACGTCACACATAAATATGTTCGCTATTGGTCTTTAATATTTACTTTTAAGGTGTTAACTGTCACTTCTTGATGGAAAGGCATTATATTTTAAATAATAATAGTACTTTGGGGAGGTACCGAAAGGCAACTGCATACTTTCTTGAATAATATGAATAAGATTCATAGTTCAATTCAATTCACAATGGAATTGGGTATGCATAAAATAAACTTTTTAGATTTAACCGTTGAACTAATTAATAATCGTCATAGTTTCAGTATTTACAGAAAAGAGACTTTTAGTGACAATATCATAAGTAGCTCGTCTAGACACCACATTTCACATAAGTTGTCAACTTTTCATTCCTTTATTCATCGCTTGTTGACAATTCCTATGACAGAATCAAATTTCAATTTAGAATTAAACACCATTAAACAGATCGCACTTAACAATGGATACGATGCAAAGTTGATTGATCGACTTGTCTTTAAAAAAACTAAAAAATTAGCTTTATTAAATGTAACCTCGAGCTTGATGATTGATGTTCCCTCCGTTGAAAAACGTTGGGTAAAACTAAGTTATTTAGGCCGAGTTTCTGAAAACATATCCAAGAAGTTAGACAAAAAATTTTTAATGTAACTTTTTATAACAATCATAATCTTAGTCGAATGTTAGTTAACACGAAAGACAAAATTAATATTTTAAGCCAAAGTGGTATTTATCTTCTAAAATGTGATTCCTGTGAGGCTAGGTATATTGGTCAAACAGGAAGATCCTTTCATACTAGATTTAAGGAACATTTAGCTTGTGCCAAAAAAGGCGATGAGATTTCTACTTTTGGAAACCATTTGTTTCAAAATAAACATTCATGTGATTTTACTATAAACTACAAAATCCTGCATTTCAATAACAAATCACTGAAATTAGATAAACAAGAAATCCTTGAAATTAATCGATATAAATTTTTGCCTAATTCTAACCTTATAAATGAACAAACTACTTTTGCGTCGTCACCATTGTTATACTCATTAAATTAGATTAATAAATATATATTTCATATAAAATATTTTTTTTTTTGAAAAATGATATTGCCTCCCTTTACTTTATTTTTTACAGAAAATATTGGAACGCCCCTGACTGACCATATCTTCCCATCTCATCGATTCATCTTTAATCGACTTCTCATGTATTAATTTATTTTGTTCCATTAAGTAGTGAGTGTGGGTTATTTTCGTCATTAAAAATTTCCCACTCCTTACTTCCTTATTGATTGTTCAGAGCTCCTAATGGATTATTGATTTACCATAATTGTAATTGTAATTCTTAATAAGTGATTGTGAACATTTAATTTTTATACTAATTTACTTTATTTGTATCAATATTGTATGATTTTATGTAAATCGTTTCCTAGTTCTTGTACCCATGGTTTTGTACACCTGCTACCATTAACTCAAATTATTTTTTTGTTTTGTATAAATAGACTTGTTTGTAAATTGTATTCTATCAGTTGATAATGCTCGCGATGAGCGAAACCGGTCCTGATCAAAAAATATATTGTGGAAATAAGTACTAAAAAATGTGTTTTTATTATTTAAAATTTAATATTTACGACAAATAAAGGTTAAGTTAGAAGAAATCAATCATATAGCGGCTTCCAAGGGTATCAAACCCTACGAGAACTAGAAAGTTAGGGCACTACAGACACACTACTGCTGGTGATATCTAAAAAGTTCTTCCGAGACTGTACTAAGTGGTAATGTAATCGCGGGTCTAGAATATTAAACTTCTGAGGGAAATTTAATCGTGGTAAATCTCGTCACGAAAGTTACATTTATTTTATGTAGCAATGATTGTACAACAGGATATTTTTTTTTATTCAAACTAATAACGTAATAGTTTAATTTTCTTAACATTAACCAGAAAAATATTCTAATGTCTAGGAAGTTTGATATATAGTTAGTTGTAATAAGTAACGTCGAACCTTGATGTAATGTATCCTGTGTGATATGTGAGAGCAATTCTGAATAATTGTAAACAACCAAAATAGTTCTTGTTTATTTAATATGTCCGTCTGTCCCAGTATTGTCGAGCAAAAACAAATGTACACGCCTTCGCAAATGGCACATGCTTGATAAGTGACACGCCGCGTCGACATACCCCTTGGTAAGTCGGAAGGAATGCTGACAAAATAAAATTCCGCAACGAGACAGAAGAAGCAATTCTATAGGACCCACGCAAAGATTGTCACAGGACAATAACACTATTGAATAACACGTAATTTGGAATGAATAAATAAATGCACTGAGAGCAGTGGCGTTAATTACATTGTCAGCATGGTGGCAGATTAATTAATCAACGCCAATTTTTCTCAATGAATATGAGGCTGATGTTGTTTGTGTATGTAGATTTCCTATCGACAAAAATACAGGTTCATAATTAGGAAAGTGGACTTGAAAAAATTGATATAAATATAACTTGTAAGAGTGATGTCCAATTTTAAGCAATCATCAAGAATATCAGATTACAACTATACTTGAAGATGCTCTCCAAAGAGGCGAAACACTTTTAGTAACACACACAGTGTATGCAAAAAGATATCAATTTTATTTTATAGTAGAATGTCGTTAATGTTTTATAGAATAGAATTCCCAAACCAGTGGTCCACGGCTCAATGCTGGGCCGCGAACAGTGTGCCAAATTTCAAGAAATTCGCGATGCAAAAATATTAAATATATGATTTTTTCGACAGCACGCTTACTTGTATTTTTAGCTATTGTTAAATAAAAATAATTGGCACATTGGCATTGTTTTTATAGATAAAAAAAATACTAAAAGAAAAATATAGAGACTAGAAAGTAGTAGGTTGATTAACGTAGTTGCGTCTCTTATACATTAGGCATATGATGTAGGCATCTACAGTGGCTGGACGCAAGATAAAAATAAAGCAGCTTGAAGAAAACCTTAATTCGTCATTATTTATAAATGTAAATTTTTTTCATAGATGTCGATGTAAATAAATTGTGCGAATTGAACAATTGCAATACAATTTGTATAAAATAGATGCGCAATATAACCAGATTATTAATTTTGTCAAATTAGGTAATTAAAATGTAATTTATGAATCGTACAATAAACACGGTATGGGACAATGTCGAATCGACATTGTTAATCATAATAATTGGGCAACTACTAATGAATTTATAAACAAGCTAATGAAAATGGCTAACCCCGGTTACTGTACATAATACAATGAGTAAATATATATTATTTTGATTGATAAATACATATCCTTTTCGATCATAAATATTGGGAAGATCTCTTGAGAAGTCCTCTGAGGATTCTCGAAGCGAGCCTAGATGAAAGCCTCTAGGGGAAGAGGGATCATCATAATTGGCTTAAGGCCTCTTAACTATGCCCCCAATTGTATTCGAATGCTTCCTATCTATTCTACTTTTATTCACGTTTTGTAAAACGAGTATGTTTTTAAGAAATGTTTTCTATGTACAACATACTAATATTGAGCGTTTATCGAGGAGGTTGTTACGTTAGGGAGAAGATAAAATCTAAAACAGAAGAATATTTTGGATTACTTAAAAGTTTATAAGTAAATTTATTTAGACATGGATTCTTGTTTTAAATATTTTATGGATCTTGATGTACAATTCGAGAGAAAACTAATTTTCAATTACCACATCAAGATCACCTGCAACAAATTATTGCACATTTTAAAGATTTTCCTCTCTAAATTTTAGTACGTTTTGAGGCATATTTCTAGAACTCAGCTCACTTATTATATTATAGTTTGAAAGCTGAAACATCTGGCCTCAAGTTTCTTCCAAGGATTCTGCTAGACTTGATAATATAAAGAAGTATGTTTCTGATGTATTTAAATATTTTTCTCTGTGCTTACTCGATCGACTTTGCAAATTTATTAATAATAGTTTTTACGCTGCAAAAAAACATTTTTTTTTTATTCTCGCAATGTATAGAAATGTATTTTGAGAATGTAATGAATATTTTTAGCAAAGACAGTGAAAATAAATAAATTATCCCGTTAAATGGTAATTTTCATTGCTCTAGTTACAATTTTCAAAATGTTCCTGATTTGGGAACCGGTGTAGTTTGTAGAAAAAAAATGATTTGTCACATACAAAAGAAAAAGTGTCGAGAATTATTTTCGCGTTGCAGGTTTTGATGAGTTGACTGATATTATATTGAAATCGTCAAACATATCGCAACATAAAACACTTATAGGATCTCAGAATTTTCTCGATTGCTGATCGTAAAAAAAGGAAAAAAGGTCATTTCGATTCGAAGTAAATCTGCATCACGTATATACAGTTTATTCAATGTTTTGAAACATTACATCAAATTTTAAACGTATTTGATTATTTCGATTACAATAGTTATATGGCAGCGAACGACTGCGAGATTCAGCAATTTTAAAGTGATAATGGTAACGATACCAAACAAAATCATAAAAAATATCAGCGTCAAATAATTTTCTAGCAAATTAAATCTCGAGTGTGTATTCTTTACCTTATACAAACAATCAAAAAGCTGCTGAAGCTGGTTGAAATAGCAAAAAATACTTGAAGGCTTTCTGCTAGAAAATGTTACTTTTTTTAAAAAATATAATTTCGAGACAGAAATATATGTTAAGATTGTTTTATAAAAAAATTGACATCATTACGCACGAAATATTGGGTTGATGCAAAAATTATGACAGTTTTTTATGATCCTAGGTAAAAAAAAAATTCTTCAGAAATGATGAATAGTATCTTCTTTTAAATGATTCCATTGTATAAAGGAGCCTTTCCCTCTACTTTCTATTCAGTTTTGGCCTGGCCAGAGTACAGTGAAGAGCCCTTGTATTTTTTCAAAATGTCGATCGACAAAGTGCATTTACGTCATTGTTTACTTTATGAATTTCGTAAAGACAATACCGCGAGTGTGGCAACCAAAAACATTTGCGAAGTGTATGGAGAAGATGTCATCAAAGTTCGACAAGTACGAAGATGGTTTACAAAATTCCGATCTGGGGATTTTTCACTAATTGATAAACGACGTACCGGGCGGCCATTGAAGTCTGATGACGACAAGTTAAAAGTTATAATTGACACCAATCCACGTCTAACCACCAGGGAGATCGCGTCGATGATGGAAGTCAACCAAACAACCGTATTAAGACATTTGAAGCGTATGGGGATGGTTTCGCGGTACGACGTTTGGATACCTCATCAATTGTCGGCTGCCAATTTATTGGATCGTGTTTCAACGTGCGTTGCTTTGAGTGCGAGACAAAAACATGAACCTTTTTTGCATCGTTTGGTAACGGGAGATGAGAAATGGGTCGTTTACAACAACGTGACAAGAAAAAGACATTGGGCTATACCTGGACAAGCCCCATTAACAACTTCGAAGGCCGAAATCCATCAAAAAAAAGTTATGCTTTGTGTTTGGTGGGATTGCAAGGGTATTGTGTATTTTGAACTCTTGGAACGCAATCAGACGATTACAGCAGAACGATATTGTCAGCAATTATCCAAATTAAACATCGCCCTTCAAAAGGATAGACCAGAATTGCTAAACAGAAAAGGGGTAGTGTTTCATCATGACAACGCGCGACCACATGTGGCTATGATGACCCAACACAAGCTAAATGAGTTGAATTGGGATGTTATCAAGCATCCACCGTATTCTCCAGATCTTGCTCCTTCCGATTTTCATTTATTCCGATCGTTGCAAATTTTTTTAAATAATAAAAAATTTGATACAATAGAACAGGTAAAAACATCCTTTAATACATTTTTCGCATCAAAATCCACGGAATTTTACACTAGTGGTATTAATAAGTTGATAGAAAGATGGGAGAAAGTTATAAGAACGGATGGAAATTATATAATTGATTAAATAAATAATATGAATAAAAAAAAAATGTTTAATTTTATATGTAAAAAACGGTCATAACTTTTGCATCAACCCAATAAATACATCTGTTCAGCTGTAGCAAATAATTGCGGTCGAAAGGTACGACCTCTGTGCGCACAATTTAGTCATCAACTTGTTGTAGAAGTTTGTGCGGTTTCGGTTACGGCTGGAAACATTTTTGGGCTTTTAATAAAGTTTTCACATAACCGAAATGAGGGTACGAATCGCTTTATATGGTATTGTTTTAAGTAATAAGAGACTATATTGGGGGATATTGAGGTCATTTTAAATTGGGCATAGTTGAAACTCAACAAGTTTATGATTTTTAAAACTGTAATACAATATTAGCTAAAAACAGCATGCGTAGTAAATACACATCATATATATATATATATATATGCAACGTGATAATGCTAACGTAAACGAAATCGAATAATCGTGCGATAATTGCAAATAATAATTCTACAAATGCGCCTTAAACTTTAAGGTTTAATGACACTTGAGGAAAGAGGACATTTTAACGTTGCCCATTTAAAATGTAACTTCTTAAATGAAGTCGTAAACTGTGTTTAAAAATATTTGTGTTAAGTCCATGTATATGCAGGTGTACTCGTTTTTCATTACGCGAACGGATCTAGTATTATTCAATTCCGTTGAAACACTCGCTTTCATATGTGATTGGGTGTGTACCAATGTATTCAGAAGAGATGTTTTTTTTCATTTAAATGACACAAACTTCCCAATTGCCTTTGTGACGCCGGGTTACTTCTGGCATTGTAATTTACGAGGTCATTGTAAATAAATATCAACGCGTCTCGTGAAAAACCTAACTACAAGTCATGATGTTTGTTTAATATATATGCGAATGAACAAAGTTTTATAAATTTTGAAAATGGAGTAATTGATTATTGAAACGTAGCCGCTAAAGAGCCGACGAACTATCTGTCACCTATCCAAATGGTAACGGCCGATTGCCAGAGAAGTCTCGCCTCGTTATCGCCGCTCATTCGAATGCGATCAATCAATCGGAGAGTCAGTTAGACAAGCGATGGGATCACCGGTGCGCCTAAAAACAGAAGACCTCGACGCATGGGGCTGGACGCGCTGCGAAGTCCGCCGAAATAGACACGGCATGTCAAAACGGCGCGAGTGACGACTGACGAGATGCGGTGGATATGACCTAATAGAACGTCGGCCGCCGCGACGCCCTTTCGCTGAAATATGACCGAGGAACGCACTCGGCAAACATTGTGACTCATTTCTATTTAGGTTGATCAATATGACAATAGTACAACACTACGTGTCACGTAATACTTATAATCTTTGGCAATTATTTTGACTGCTTGTATTTAGATATACTCGAGCACTTTAGCATGAGCGTATTTTGTTTATTCAAATTAAAATATCAAAATGAACGCGTTAGAAGTTTAATACATAACTATGAAAGAGGCCATGTATGTTTTTATGTGTTAATTAGCCACCATGCAATAAATTGAAAAGTAATATTTTACATATGAGATTCATAATGCGTATAACTGAAAGGGGAAAAATATGAAATACATATAAAAGTAATACTGCAGTAACAAAACGTAAAACATATAATCACCAGATAGGCCCTTGAAAATTGTTTGATGAGACTGACGCTAAAAAATCTAGTCTTATCACATTACTATTTGGAAAAATAAAAAAAAAATCTTTCACCGAAAAATATATCACGGTTGTCATGGCGCGTAGAGATTGGTGAAACTGAGTAACAACATACTAGATATAGACATTTTAACCGGTTTAAGTGTGCAAAAATATTACTGTTGAATTCAACATTATTCACGGTTGTAAATTTTATATTGAAAATAAAAATAAACCTCTCAAGAATTACCCGTATGCATCGCGTATGACAAATGAACGGCATATATTTATACAATATTATTATACACGGAACGTTTTAATATAGAATGCGTTAAGTGGAAATTAATATCAGCAGAGTAATGAAATGTCAGCGACAGTCGTGGCTTGCAAGAAATAAAATGAAGCTTCAAAATTAAACGAGAAAAAGCTCAAACAGCGTATGCGACGAATTGCATGCGGGGGAAATGCGAATAAGCACTTATCGTTTGTAAAACAATCTTGAGCCTGGATATTTCTAATACAAAGTATGATAGATACATTCGTTCTAATGCAAACTACCATAATTCATAGCTGGCAGTAAAAATTCCATTCGACGTACTTCAGACGAAAGATAGAAAAGCAATGCAAGCTGGATGTGTTTGAAGAGTATACATATTTTTAAGTTGAATGAATCGATGCCTTATAGAAGCAATAAATAAGATTTTTTAACCATTCAGTTAATATGACTGATCTTACGAAATTCTACTCGTAAATATTATTTCTTTAATCACTTTTAAGGTGTTAACTGTCACTTCTTGATGGAAAGGCATTATATTTTAAATAATAAAAACACATTTTTTTAGTACTTACAAACAGGAAGATCCTTTCATACTAGATTTAAGGAACATTTAGCTTGTGCCAAAAAAGGCGATGAGATTTCTACTTTTGGAAACCATTTGTTTCAAAATAAACATTCATGTGATTTTACTATAAACTACAAAATCCTGCATTTCAATAACAAATCAATGAAATTAGATAAACAAGAAATCCTTGAAATTAATCGATATAAATTTTTGCCTAATTCTAACCTTATAAATGAACAAACTACTTTTGCGTCGTCACCATTGTTATACTCATTAAATTAGATTAATAAATATATATTTCAAATAAATATTATTATTTTTTTTTTCTTTTTTTTTTGAAAAATGATATTGCCTCCTTTTACTTAAAATTTTTTTACAGAAAATATTGGAACGCCCCTGACTGACCATATCTTCCCATCTCATCGATTTATCTTTAATCGACTTCTCATGTATTAATTTATTTTGTTCCATTAAGTAGTGATTGTGGGTTATTTTCGTCATTAAAAATTTCCCACTCCTTACTTTCTTATTGATTGTTTAGAGCTCCTAATGGATTATTGATTTACCATAATTGTAATTTGTAATTCTTAATAAGTGATTGTGAACATTTAATTTTTATACTAATTTACTTTATTTGTATCAATATTGTATGATTTTATGTAAATTGTTTCCTAGTTCTTGTACCCATGGTTTTGTACACCTGCTACCTTTAACTCAACTTAATTTTTTGTTTTGTATAAATAGACTTGTTTGTAAATTGTATTCTATCAGTTGATAATGCTCGCGATGAGCGAAACCGGTCCTGATCAAAAAATATATTGTGGAAATAAGTACTAAAAAATGTGTTTTTATTATTTCTTTCTTAATATAAATATAGCTCATACATAATATGCTATGTCCGTCAAGCATCGTCAGCTACGAGAGATATGATGTTTTCTGCTATCTGCATTGACGACGAAGCAGCACAAATTAGGCACTCTATCGAATCACTACAAAAAGGTACAGTCTATAGTTAACATTTTTAAGAATTTTTCCAAATATTTAATAAACAGAATTAAAAATATTTTAGCACAAGTGTAACAGATGTACAAAACATTTATATACAATATTTAAATACAATGGCCACATGGAAAATCTTCCTTTTCGTATTTAAGAACTTCCGGTTTTATCGGATATCAAAGTTTTATTTTACTCGGTAAGAGTATTGCTATATGCTCACTGTTTTTTAACCCGAGCCAATCTGTATAGTAAAAAATGAATGAGAAAACTAAACATCGTGTAACGTTATAAGAATATTTTTCATTGCATTTAACGCTCTCAGATCAACTTGATGAAAACGTTGTGGAAACGATGTTATCTTCGATTCGTCAGATTAATATTCTGGTGCGCATTTGTGCAATTAAATGTATTTTCAATCGAGCTAGCGAAAGGTTTCAAATCCAGTTATGATGTCTACACATTGTTGCATGGTGATAGCAATAAAAGCAACGTATTACTGGACAGCGTTGATTTCTCGGTTGAAATGATGGTAACACAGTAATATTCTCGCATACGCATTTTGCAATAATACGTTGCAATTCAAACGTCCGTCCTTTAGCGAAAATAAATAGGTGGCATTCGCATAAGGCGGTGGCGACCGTGGCACGCTTCCGCCGTAATTGATCGGCCAATACGCAAAACGCGACACGCCAGAATTCATAAAGTTAATTCCGACAACCTTAAAAAAAACCAGCTATATCACGCAAAGAAAATATATACATGCCCGTTCATTATTGTGGTTCAAAAACGTGAAAAATGATTGTCCACGTAAATCGATTAGAACGTTTTTTTTTTTTTGCAAGAATGTCAGCGATATACGAATTGTGAAATGTGAGCGTCAAGTAAAACGATATTCTTAGTATGCTGATTTTAAATCAATGATTTTACATGCAACTTGTGTTAAACATCAGTAGCTCGGACAAACACGAGCGGTATCTAATTCCATACAAAATAGCTGGTGCGAGTAAAAGCATGTGAAGCAATGTTATAAACTTTAATTGTTTTTACCCGTTTACCTAATTTAAGTAATGAAAAAATTACATCGACAAAACTATTAACGTTTTCAAGTTCAAAATTGGTAAACAAATTAATTTCACATCTAAATCGTGAAAAAAAACTGCATTTAGTTGTCATTTCACGTTTTTCAATTGAATAATCAAGTTAGGTAAAGTAAAATTTTGTTTAAATAAGTATGATTGATGTGCAAGTACGCATTAAAATATAATTTAACAGCTGATTTGTCGGAATGAATAAATCGACGTGCTAACACGATATCCGAAACGTCGAACTGGGAATCACTACCAACTAGTACC
The DNA here is from genome assembly GCA_028555115.1 of Himalopsyche japonica. NCBI lineage: Eukaryota > Metazoa > Arthropoda > Insecta > Trichoptera > Rhyacophilidae > Himalopsyche > Himalopsyche japonica. Next base: position 193,615 of record JAHFWJ010000214.1, on the reverse strand, counting down.
GAGCAAATCTGTCAAATCCAAGAGGTAGCATTAATCAAGAAATCGACTCCGCTTCCGCAACCGAGGGATTTATTTTTTGAAAAGAAAATGTTTTCAATGAAATCCATAAGGGGCAAGTAAAGGGAAAGTATTCAGATGAGTGAACAGTAAAAACGTATAGTGCACACAGGATAAATATAACAATAACATCAGTAATTTTATTTTGTCGTAACGTTTTGACCAATAGTATGATCATTTCTCGCTAAGAGTTAAATTTAAATATTCAAACATAAAAAAAATATTCAAAGTCAAGAACGAGATGTTTTACGGTCAGTGTTGGAAAGAAAGATGGAAAATATATTTATAACTCGTCATTATCTTAACATTACAATTATTACGCAATTAGTGCAACATTATCAGTTGCTAGATGAAAAAAAATATTATTCAACAGAATTTTGTAATTGTTATGTCAGGATTATTGCAAGATGACGTTGATCCTTTATTTAAACTTTATTATTACATAAAGGTTCGACTTTGCTGCGTTGATTTCAAATAAAAATGAGTCCGTTTGAATCGGTGAAGATAAAAACGAACATTTGTTTAATTACGCCTACTGTACAAACAATTCGGGTTTCATGACGCGCCGTCAGATTGCTGCAACTAAAATGCGAGTCAATGGATCTGTACCACAAATAATTGACACACAAACAGAACGATCATGCAAACCGGCACCTAAATGTCCGTTAGCGTGCGAGTGACCGTTGGAATTGGGATACAGGCGATATCTACGCATCATACCATCAATTTGTCAAGAGAAACAAATTATTATGACAATCTCCTCTGGATTGATTCAGCCTTGGGTAAGACGAGCCAGTTCTTGACCTTCGCCTGATGAGGCGTGCGAAGTCTGCTCAGCACGTTTGTCGCCTGGATGATTTCGATGAAAATTAATGAATGATATGGACATAGCGGGCGACGAAATGCAGCGCGTTTATCGATGAAAATAAAGCTAAAACCTGCTTAGAAGTTTGGCGGGTGGAAATAAAAACGTTTTTACTAGCATCCTACAATTATTATGACTTGCATAACTGGCAAAAAGACGAAAATTCATCGTCGATACTTATTTTATTGCAAATTTAAAAGATATAAGTATACGGAAATAAATATATGTAGATATGCATGTTTTTATTAGTATAAGTTGTATCATGAGTGTAGATATAATATATTATGATAAATGTTAAAATTGGGGAGGATATTTGTGGCCTTAGTAACGTCACGCATGTGATTGTTTTCTCTGTGTCATATTGTCCATTATTAAATTAGTTTTTTATCTACCATTGGTAAATAACACTTTGAGTAGAAAGGTTGGCCTTAACCACTTTTTAATTTATTTCTCTTAAGTTTTTCACAACAACTAATTGCTTGTGATTGCAATAAGTAATTGTATGGTATTATGAACGTTTGTGTGAACACTACTCATTTAATTTGATTATTTACATAAGAAATAAATGAACACGTGTTACTGACCGAGTGGAACAAAAAAAAACATATCGACTTTAAAATAACACATCTAGTAAATTTTCACTCCCAACATTAAAAATGAATCATTGTATTTAGAGTATTGCAGCTTAATTGTGGCCAGAAATATGACAACTGCCACCATGTATAAAATGATATGGGTAAGTTATTTTAGTAATAGTCAGATGTCGCAGGCTAGAGTGCTATCAAATTTTAATCAAGATTATTCTCAAGTATGTGTAACCGAGTTTTTGTTCCTGTCAGCAGCTATAGTTTATTGTGTAGCTTAGGTCGCAATGATGGGCATATGACGTTTGGTTTATAAATAGGAAAGAGCATGTCGTTAATAGAAATTTGATTGTCGCTAATGGAGATAGCAAATATACAACAACGGTGGTTTCATAAGCGAGTAGATTGACCTGGTGAGACGTGACACGGCTGTGTGAATAGTGTAATCACGGGAATGACAGAGGCGATATTTCTTTCACACGTTATCACTGACTTGTGCGCTCGTATCTCGGTCTATCTAACTCGCTTATCACGAGACGGAGGCGCCCGCCCGCTTCTCGTTTAGATATGTGGACAGTCGCGGAGTCGCATGTCGTAATCTTGGGCTATCTTCTGCGCCCGTCCCATTGCGACAACACTGTTGCCAAGCGATTGAAGAAAAAAAAACAATTCCAACAATCCAGATGCCGTAATAGATTCGTAATGTGTCGTCGTCGATATAGGTTATAATAAAACATTCAAGAATTTCTGATGTCTCGGATTAATGCATTTCATGAATTATGATTTACCTAAAATGAACTGCACGACATTTTGAGAATCTAATAAAATGTTTTTTTTTTCGACAAATTTATGTGAAAAAAAAATTAACGAACACAGATTTTACAGAATTTTGTTGCAGCATGTCATATCGTCGTATTGAACATTCAATAATTAATAATAATTATTATATCCAATTCTGAAACATCACCTCACCCAAATGTTTGTGAGAGGGTAAGGACGTGAGTTTTTTTCTCAAATCCATAATCTAATTAAAAAAAAAAATACATACACAGATTTTTGTGTTGTTCCAGAGAACGAATATCACGAATGCCCAAGAGCATTAGCCAGTCGGTATACGGACAAGTAATAAAATAGCCGGTTTGAAACAAGCGTGAAAACGATATTATAAAATTATTATATGTTCTTGCCTAATACAAATAAACTGAATGTAAATGCGATGATATAAAAAGAAAACAAACGATTGTTTGTAGTAGTGTGGGTAAACAGTACCGCTGTCAGTTGCTTTAACTTCCACACGCACTTAAGGCAGGCAGTGAAGGCTATAAATAAGATTACAAATTGTTTGCAGTGCAAAATGTCACTTTCTAAATCCGCGTGCGTGCGACACTGGCGAGACCTGGCGGAAAATCGCACAAACTACATTATCCGCTAAAAAGAAGTCGTCTTAAAAAGATGTTTTGAATCTAGACACAAATAAATGAATTTTATGTAGAACTACGTGCGGTGACATGGGAAATAAATAAGTCGATAAAAAATATATGATGTAATATGATGTTATTGCCAAGAAACTATATTTTCATGCAGGGACAGCAATCACTAAATATATTATTAAAAATAAATAATAAATATAGATTGCCGTCTCAGTCTGAAGATATTTCCCAAAGAAGCAAAACACGTGTTCACGTCTAGTGACACATCGTGTAATAACAATTTAAGTATATTATAAAACGGCGTTAAATAATCTAATGAGTTTTATTAAAAAAAACACAATTTAATTAGGGAAGTAGAATAAATATTGCTATTTATAAACGTACAAAAAAAGACTATAAAACGTTACTTATAAGTGTTTTTCTCGCAATAAGAAGAAATGTACCTAAAGAGTTTGACTTCGAAAATGAAGATTTATTGTTAATGCTTTTCTTTACATCGCTGACCTGATTTCAGAAAACGCAGTGTTAGCAATAATCTAAGTTAGTAATGCTACGCATGAAGCTATACTTGAGAATATAATGGAAACAACCAATCGCCAACTGTACAATACTAGATGAATTGTTATTGCTTAATGTAATGGCTTTCAAACACAAGCTATTGTAATACATTTCTAGCAAATGTAAACGCATAAAATTTCTAAATATAGCGAAATTATGAATATCAATATTTCTTACAGTAAGTACGCATTCTAATAATTACTTATCCTAATTGAACGCAAGAATGATAAAGGACAAAATAGAAATTAATTAAAATAAATAAATAATAGGAGAGGCGGGCGAGTCGCTTGTCACGTACTACTGCATGAGAATGTATTGTAAATAATATTATTGAAGGTACTTAGTTACTCAATATTATTTCTTTGGCTTGTATTTCATCAGTTGATATTATGCAGTGCTATGAGCAATCGTATACATGAAATATATACACAGGTATAATTAATAGCTTGACAGTAGTTCAACGACATGCGCTATTTCTGTCAATAGATAACATGATTTTTTGCTTTCTTCATTTATTCATCTTTCAGTGACGAAGTGGATGTGACAGTGCAGTTGGATACAGATAACGGCGTTTATGTTGGAATTCTCATTTTGCGTGATCGCCAAAACTAACACACCTGGAAATATACAGGATTGAGAATGATCGTTGTGGACATAAGCCGCATGAAGCCGGGATTACCGTAAACCAGTATCATTCAAACGTGCTCAATATAAATGTAGACGTAATCTTATTAAAACTCTTGCACGCAGGTCTCCATTATGCCGTAAACGAAATATATGTATATTTCAATAAGTATTTGACAGAACGTCACAAATAAAATGTTGGGGATAATGATAATGTTCTATGTATCTCTCAAATCTGAATCTTTTTACACAATGTCGGAAGAAACATAAAAAATCATTATCATATATATATTATGTAATTGTGGAAATGTTCGTAATTCTAAACAATAAAACCATATACTGACATCCATAAGCAAAAGAACCGTATAATTGGTAAGGTGGAACGTTTGACTATTTCAACTTGTGACTGTCAAATAATTGCCTCTATGCTTATTAGGATATTATTGTTTTGTATTGGAAGAGGTCGAAAATATCAGTATAAATATTATTTATTTGTATAAAGGTGTTTAAACCGTGGAGCGTAAAAAAAACTATTTAAAAAGGCCAATTCATATATTTTATATTTTTTCACGGACCGCAAAGGATAAGTGTTGAAAAATGATATACTAGATGAGGTTTATAGTTTATTATTTTTGATTGAATAGTTACATATGTAATTTTATCAAGTACTTCAATCATTCTCTACTCTGCATTATGTGCATATTAGCTAATATGTATCAACTACAGTGAGATTGAGTTGAAAATTTTGGTGATTAAGCATTTGTTGTTTTGGGCCGCGGTTTGTGGATCACTGTACTAGAATAAATTAATATTTACGGGAAGTTTCTCAAATATATAAAAGAAAAATCAAACAGTAAATTTTAGAATACGAAGTAAAGTCGTCAAGTCCAATCTTATGCAAATAAAAATACAATTTGCAGTATGGCAGCACACTGCGAATATTAACTGAATGTAAAATGAGTGTCGAAATTATTATGAATGGCGAAAAACGGATGGTCGATAGAATGCTAATCGTCCAGCGAAATTATGCAAATCAAGAAACAGACAGTCGCGTTCAAAGGTCCACACGGCAGTTCGAATCGGCGCTTTCGATGGGTTTCGTGCGAAAATGTAATGCGCTGCCATCACTGCAGTGACAAGACATGAAGAAGGTCGCTGCATTCTTTGCTAATGTTTTTAGAAAGACAATGTTTCTTTTTTTAAGTGCTGCGTTTATGATCAACACAATTGTTGTGTACCTAAGTCATATCTACATATCTAAAATTATATTGGGTGTTGTTTCTAAATACCGTACAACAATTTTTAAGGAACCTGTTGTAGGAATTTCATTCGTGATTATTTTTAAAATATAATAAATTACATATGCAATAGTTGACAATTATCACCTATAAGTAGTAGATTATTAGATAGGATAAGCTCGACGTTCTCGCTTTAAAACATACAAACCACCCAATCGCGTGCGAGAACGATCAACTCTAAAGCGAAAGAAGTTCATCTCCAAAAAATAATTTCATCAATGTATGTCGATATGGAGTTGCTATTGTGCACCTAATATAAGGTCCTGAGCATTTCACCACTTATTGTGTGAATATCAAAGGAGGATCTCTATCGAATTTAAGTGCGAGAAAATTGCGAGTTAAATTTCGCAAGCACTATAAAGGGGAAAATATTTTAAAGAAATTTGACAGATGTCATTTTGCACGCTGTGAGGAATCACTATTTGAGCTGTGTTTGACTTTTTTTATGGTTTAATTTATGATATCAACTAAATGTGGTTAGGTTTGAACAAAGTTGGATTATCATACAAGATTTTTTCATTTCTTATTCGATTCATACGACCAAAATATACTCTCTGTAGCCATTACACTCGCGTAATGCACGTGTCAATTTTAAAGAAACACTTTAATGTATTTGATAATTTGAAAGATGAAATTTTGGCATGGGTAACAATAGCTTCGCCCTTTAGCATCTGCATTTTTTAATGCCGGTTCAATTGTGCTGACTTTCAGCCTGAGTGGAAAACAAAGCACCGCCTGTCAATATGTGAAATTTAAATTATGCAAATAAGATGAACATTGATTTGTATTTAGAAGTCGTAAGCGTCGATATAGTTGCTTCTCACAGATAAAATAACGTTAAAAACAAAAAGAGTGCCACTGATCTCAGTAACTTACAATCAATAAATGTACTCTTGCCATACTATACAATCTCGATGGGATAAAAATAGGACCAATATGAAATGCCATTTTTTCTAACACACCTACAACAGCTGCGATGTATTCAAGCGGTCGAAAAACGTGCGAGAGACAGTAAGTGACGAGAGCTGAATATTTTTTGCGTGACAAATGGCGCTTTAAAATTAAAACAAATATGCCACACGAACGTCGAATAAATTTAGCATAAATGGAAAATTTATTTAGGCGATATAAAAAGATACACTATCAACCGAAGAATCGAACGAATGCGGTTATTGTTTAAAAAGACAATTGGACAACTTTTAAGAAATACAATACAATAAGAAGAACCATCAACGAGAGGTGGGCAATATTATCTTGACGCATCGTATAGGTTAAGTTGTTTTATGGGTGAATGAAATTTCAAGTAATAATAACGATAAATTATCCCCAAGTTGTAAGCGCTTGAGATTTGGTTAAAAAATGAGTTTTCAGGGTATTCTAATGTTTCCTAACCTTATTTATATTTGACGATTTTCTTACAATTTTACTAGATTTTTATTATTATAAACGAAATAATATCTAGCTTAAAAAGAAATATAGCTTTTACTATAAGACTAAACTAGACCTTCTTATAAAATTCATAACATCGATAAAAATGGCGCCAAAATATTATAAATAAAGTAATAACAATGAGATAATTACAGACGAAGCTAATCTGCGTCATTATAGATTGCAACAGCGACGGAAGTAAATTTATTGTGTACACATGTGTAGCGAAAGTGAGGTCAGTACAGTTTGCCAGTGTAGTTACGCTCGATCAGGAACCATTATGCTGCTGTAGTCAAGCTAATATTTTGGCCTGATAGGCGCGAAAATTCAAGGACGTTTGTGAAAAAAAAAGGGGCAGCGATTGTCCACAATACAAAGATATTACGAACGGAGAAACAGCCGCCGGTGGAAAATGGCGCGCAAAAGCGGCGAACGGAAGGTCATGCTTCCCTCGCCCCACTCGCGGTCGTATCCAATGGCCGGCGACGCCGCTGCTGTCACGCTGACAGCGCGGGAAAGCGCGCCGTGACGTCAGAGGCGTCTAGCGCGTGCGCATTTTCCACGTGGGTGTGATTTAATTTTGCTGCATACATCGGTCGGAAAACACTGTTTTCGATAATCTTGAAATAGTTAGACCATCAAAAAATGATAAGGCAACTATACAATTATTGTAGATTAGGGATAATTGAGCGGCAATACGTGCCAAAACATAACACTTAATTTTACTTGTAAATACGAGTTAGCGTTGCTGTAAAAAATTTTGTACGAAATAGTAAAATATACTTTATTTTTATAAAGCAAATAGATAACTGTATAATAAAAAAAGTTCGTAATACGCAAAATTCTGTCATTCAATATTTCTACAGGAGAAAAAACACCTCAATTTTACCGGTCGAAGAACTAATTGAAAGTACGAAGATAGAAAATATTTAAGATATTTTTGAATATGCTTCCATGCAGCACCTGCCTTTTCTATTGGCAATATATTTTGTTGACGTCAAAGCTGCACTTCGGAGTGTATTTTTACAGGTCTGGAAACTTTCTCAAGTCCATTGACCAAGGCCGCATTAATAAAACCGGCATTTCAAAAGAATGAACGAATGTTTCGCAATGAAGGTAGCCCTTGAAATAATATTAAGCTTATAAGAATTAATATACCCGAGCTAAAATATATCGATTATTATAAATATATCCGTCACAAGTGATATCTTATTAACAGCATGAAAAAAATTAAAAAACTATCTCAACAGAATGTTTTATAATACAGTTACTCAATCTCTCTTCTCGTAATCAGTTTGGGATAGTAAAGTTAGAGCTAGGACAGGAAAAGTGGTTAGTTAATCGCTCTGGCGTAGTCCTGTTTTTATGATCTATTGATTGGGGGAAATTTTAAACATCCCTTATACGCATGCCTTCAAACAGAAATCTATAAATCAATTGAAATCAATGTTTTATTACTACTTCATATACAATAATTATGAAGGTTGCTATAATTGATACAAACCGATATACATCGGCAATTCCACGTAAAAAGTTACAAATTTTGGAATGCCAAAAGTGACCTGTAGAGAGAATTTGTGGGATTTTTAAATATCAACGTTAAAAAATCTCGCTTCCAGTAATTGAAAATTAAACGGTCGACTAAGATTTAAAAAATTAAATGTCTTATTTGGTTTTTTTAGTCATGCATTGCATTTGAAATATCGAATGTGCCTAAGACATCTAACGCGATTGAAACAAAGTGAAAAGTAAACAAAATAATAAAGTGTCTCTCGAATTAATACAGCATGCGATAAGTTTCTAGTTTTATTATTTGCTAAACAAGTAACCGAATACAAAATAACGCTTCTGCGGTTTGAGATATATTTTTATTTTATCCTTCTCGGTACGAGGCCCTAATTAATGGAAATTGCTCAACTAATTACAACGACGTTTAGTAATGGATTGTAGGATAGTACGAACGAAACTATGAATGCAACATCGAATCAACAAAAACATCTAAGGGGAAGAGAGGAAGACGCTAATTTGGGCTATTGTAATGGACGACGGCTGAAGTAATTTGTTAACTTCCTGTTAGATATACGACGCAAGCTCAATATCTGATGTCGTATTTCCATGTCGAGATTGGGCCCGGTGTCGCAATCCATTGGCGCGACAGCAGATATAACGTAATCTCGGAATATTATGAATCCATCGACTTGTTTACGAATTGCAAATCGAAACGGAACGGTCGAAATCGATGAGATCTGCTGCCGTAAAGAGTGAAACTATCGCACGTCGGGTTTACGATAACAAGTGAGTTATCAAAGGGGTCAATTTGAATGGTTATCGGCAAGAAGGCGTTAGAGCGTTTGCTTATCGGAGGGTCTCAGACTACTAACGCCTATAGTCAAATAAACTACCTACTTCTTGTCGACATTTTCTTGAGTCGATCCTAATACCTTAAACACAATAAACAAATGTAAATAATATTGCATGGGCAAATAAATATTTAAGACACTAAAATTATTGCGCCCTGCTTTCATAATAGGAATTTAGAATCTTAGGTGATAATTACATTTCAGGAAATCGTGAATACAATAACTGGCAATTTTATAGTATGTTATGAATATTATAATCAGCGCTAAGATATAAATTCCAGAACATGTATTAACACGGATAACTTAAGTGTGGTACATATTTAATTGATTATGAGAATTTTTTCCGATCACACCTCAAGATTACCACACATATTCAATCAAAATTTCAGATAGTTTTTGGTATGTTAGAGTCCTTGTCATATTCAAAAATGAAAACGGATCTAATAATATAAAAAAAAGTTTAGTATCCAACTCCGGGGATCTGCCGTAGGTGCAATGATGCGAAACTATCTGCAAAGGCACACAGACTTTAATTGATAATAGGAGAGATTCCGCATTATGCGATCGTCTGTATAAGAATCGAGTGCTTTCAGTGTCGTTTGAATAAATCGGAAATGCTTTCTTTTCGTAAAAGGTTCAAAAAAAAAATAATATTGGTTTACCCATACTTTTAAAAATTTAATTAATACCAAGTTTTTAATAACTTGCAAAACATGAGACAGTCTATATATTTATATGGGTTTTTTTTATTGTAATAAAAAAAAAGTAAATTCGTTCAAAAAATTTTAGGAATATAATTGCAATGGGTAGACATTTCCGCCTCTGGATGGACAGCTATGATGATTAATTGGTTCTAGAATGTGAGAGCACACATGTGCATTTTAAGGAAACTTTTCATTCGTGCCAATGGAACATAAACTCTCAAGGCAAACGGGACCATCGCAAAATAAAACATCGTCTGCAAAGACAAACGGCAGGTTTTAGTGAAATAACCATTCGCACGTCTGTGCTTATCTGCGAATTTCCTAAAACTCTTTCATTTCACTTTGAAAGATTTCCCAGAAGCGGCGAATCGCGATAATTGATATTAACGGTTCCATTTAAAATATTATTGGAGATGTCGTGTAGGATGGCCGATGAATTCTTCAATAGATAGGATATTTAATTAAAATTATCTCGACCAATGTTTAAAAATAAAATAAAGAGACGAGAAGAAAACAAGTTATTCAATTTTTACAAGAAAAAAGCTGAAAAGTGTGAAATCACGGATAAAAAAGATATATGATGTACAGAAAGTACAGGTACGTTGTACAAGACACATGGTGCAATATTTATGTAAATCATATGAGATTGATTTTTGGCTTTAGCTCAAGTGCAATCTTCATCATGACAAATAACAAAGATCACATAGGAACATTTTCGACATAAAACTTCAACATAATATGATACAATAATGTTAGTTTTTTTTATAATTTTTTGCTGCCTCTGTTAGGCTCAAGACGAAGGTGTGATTTTCAGCAGTCAAATATTGTGATTTCAGATTATATGAAATTTGTCATCATCATAGGATGTCACAAAACAAGTTTATGTATCGCTGTATGTTGATAGATCACCAGTGTACCAACGCGGAGACACACATTTTTTCATGTGATAATTTCGTATGGCAATAATTGAACTGCACGATGCACAACACTACGCTAACTTGCATTTGACAAATGAGAAAATCGTGGATTTCTCTTCGTGTTATATTTGAATAAGCGCGGGAAAATATAAAACAGAGTTCAGAGAATTATGGTATCAAAAATAATAAACGGATATTGTCAGATGAGTAAATTTATCGTATACTTCTTATGAAATAGCGTAAAAGATACTAAAGTATGATGCAACATACGAATAACGATAATATTTAAAAAAAAAAATAGATACCACAAGTAGAAATAAATTTTGGTTTTTATTTAAATATCGTTTATCAATTATACTGCATGCTTTGTGCAAATAATTTAACCATCCGCTTTGCGGCAAGTGCTCGAACTAGCCGAGGTCGGAGGGATCACGAATTTCCATTTGACACTTCATTACAGCAAGTAAAGTGTATGAAGAGTCCATTAGCACAATGGCTCTGCTGTGGCGCAACGGAGCAGAAGAGATGCTCAATAATAAACGACAACGGTTCGGCATTTACAATTTATAAATAAAGAGTTTTCTTGGGATAAATAATAAACTTTAGTTAATGACTGCCAACGTCTTAGCTGTTGAGACGGCTTATTTCAGTATGTTATAGATGAGAACTCAAATATATAAGTGTAAACAGTGTCATAAATTTCGTGTTCAATCCAATGTGTCTGTCGAAATACAGCCGGATTTGTTCTGATAATATATCTATAAGTTTGTATAGCACATCCTTTACAAGGGGCTTGGCAGGAACGGGTTAAGATAAAAGTGTCTAGCCTGAACACAAATGTAAGAGAAGGCTGTTCGGTACACAAACCTTTATAACCAGTTGTCAATCTCATCTACAATTGTGTATGAAAATCATATTTTCGACAATAGAAACAGACGTAATAATTATTAATAAAATAAGTCACACAATAATCTTTAGAAACGTAACCAAAATTACTTACAATGCAATAATTCTATTTCATTTACAAATTGCCTTGCTTGGTGGAAAGTCTAATATAGGAATTTGGTTTGAAATGAAAAAAATCCTCGGTATGTTCCGTAGTAGGTGTTCGATGGTTCTTTGTAAAAACGATGATGACATGTCCATCCCACGTTTCAAGGATAATGGAAAGGTCCAAACAAAGGAAAAAAAGCTTGGTTGACTCAACAGCAGGCTATGAGAAATACAGTTTAGGTATAAGATAAACACTATGCCGCTTGTGCTGTAATCGCCGAGTAAGATTTTTACTAAGGTAGTTCACTTGACCGTTGCATGCTTGAAATAAGGTGGATTATATTAGAGTTGAACAAAGATGGCTTTCTGCAATAATAATAAAAAGGAAATAAATAATGAAAGTGTCGAAATCTCAGAGTTGGGATACCAGTCACTTACCCCTTTGAATTTGAAAAAAAATACATTTGTCTATTTTTTCATTGGCTTGTTCATATAGACGAAACACATGCATGATAGCAACTTTTTCCTACATAAATGGAAAACTGAAAAGACGTCCCTGAAAGTTCATGCTGGTGTAGGTATTTTTAAGAAACGAAGAACATAATATATTTTCTTAGCTGAACGAAACACAGAAAAGTAAATATAGACTATGGCTTGAATTGATTCTTTATGTATTCATTTCTTCATTCATTTGTTTAACAGGTCTAAAATTTTCTATTAAATTGGAAAAAGTCTGCCGCCAAAAAATATTTTGTTTAAAAAATATATTATTTAGTAAACATTAAGCGGCTTGTTTTTATTACTCTGAAGAATATATAACAGTTTATACTAACTCCAAAAATGTTCTATTATTTTTCAAAAATACTGTTCTCAAACTGTGTTGGTACCAGTTTGACACACCAGATAAATAAATCCGACGGGCTGATAAATATTACCGTAAACACATTTAGCAGTCGAATAACATTGAAAGAAATGTAAGATTTACAAAAATATAATCAAACGATAATTAAATTTTTATAACATGCACAAATTCAAAAAAAGATCTGATTAATTGGCATGGAAAAACTCCCGGTAATTATATTGAAACACGTAAACATCATTTTCTTGACAATATGTACAAATTAAACAATCCGGAATATCGTTTCAACAACTTGCGACTTAGCAACTTCCCAAGAAAACCGCATGGCCGTCGCAAGCATCGATGGACTGCACGAATTTTATAATAAAATGCATATGAAAAATAAATACACAAAATGGATAACTATGTCTCGGGTTTCAGTCAAATATTGATGGTAATATTTATTTGTTTATTAGGTATTATTTTTTAGGTCAATTGGACAAGATATACCGACGGATATAAATATTTTGATTTTTACAATGTCAAAATTGCTTTTTGAAGTTTGAAACGAGCGGCCATCTTGTGGCGTCTGTCAACCGAAAGAATCTGACAGAAGTAAGCGCGGCATAAACTTAACGGCGCAGAATATAATGTTTCCGCTAATAATGTCGCGATAACACAATAATAATGAGCAATATTATAAGCTGCTGAAAGAGTAAAATAGCAAATGGAATAAAAAGAAAGAATCAAATCATTTTGACGATGGTAATAATTTCAACGGAAAAAATGTTTGGCGTCCTTTTCAAATGTCGCATGTAGCCATCTCTTTCTAGTAGGCTTTGATCGTACGGGATAAAATGTGACGGAAGAATTAGTAAACATGAAGCCGCAATGGGTCTTGACAGTTGAGATCAAAACAACAACAATTTGTAATTAACGAATGTCGAACGGACAAGATAAATACTGTTGGAAATGTTACAATATTTTAGAAAACGATAATTCCAAATACCATGTCAATTAAATTTTGGAATTGTAGCACTGCTGGTTGAATAGAAAATCGATAACGCATCTTCCATGCGAGAATAAAAACCGTTTTGTCGGTTCAAAAATGACAAGTCAGATAGGAGTTGCATAATAATAACTAAATGACTGCTCCTGATAACGACAAATTCTCACGAATAAACACAAGGAACGCGCTACATCAAAATGGTGGTGTGGCACGAAGCACGCCGCGGCCCACGAGGCAAGCGTTGGCGCCATTTTACTTTTATAACGACATCGCCGAATTCCATTATAATTATTAATTGTAACCTTTTAATACCTGACGAACCGTTTAATTAAGATTACGCACTACGTTAAGATGAATGCTACACTTGATGTTTGACATCTAAACGTCAGTTTGACATGTACGTCAAAGTGACATCTGGCATGGCGGACCGCCGCTATGAACGTCGGGTAAGAACTCACCTGGAGACATAAGCGGAGGTCTTGGAGCGAATCTTACGTCGCGGGGAAGCTCCCTTGCCATGTCGCGAACATCCCTACGCCTCTCTGCACCGGTTCCCACGGCCCCTCCCGGAGGCAGCATCTCACCGAGAAACACCGATACACATACGTTTCACAGAGTCACGATTCGGGACGCACACCGCCGCGGTTGCGTGATCACAAGTTCACAGGTCACTATCGAAAACTGGATGACACACGAAACTACTCAAAATGTTTGTATCGGACAATTTAATGAAATACACACGAATCTGACGCCGACACCTCAGACGAGCGAGTTGACTGCGAGACAAACGGAGCGCGACTGGCTGCGCGGGAAGCGTGCGCGGCTGTTTCCATCTCTTTTTCGCGTTCGGTTAAACGTCGGACCTTTCTTTCTTTCGCACGCTATTCGGACGGGCGACTCTAGCGCCGCGGCCGTCTGTGGACGATGAAATGTCAAGTTTCCAAAAATACACCTTCCGTCCTGAAGATTCGGCTGCTCCGATATTATTTTTAAATTATTGTCGCCGACAAACCTCCCTTGACGTAAACTCAAACATTTCGAAATAAAAGCTTAGTACAAATTTCTTCGCCGACACGCCGACCTCGTGATCTGTCAAACGGCGCTTTCGACGTTCTGGCGTACGGTCCCAGTTTATTTTGCGAAGGAAAGGATTATTTTTATAGTATGTACCTACGCGACTCGTAAAAACGTAGCACTACTGACAAGAAACGAATGTCAGTATGACAGATCGTCGATCGGTGTTTATTTACGCGTAGCAATAATAATACAATTTTTGAATTTTATTGGCACACAATGAATTTTATAAACACATATATTTTATAAATCTGAATACCTACACAGATTCTGCGTTAAAAATGTTCTCATTTGAAAAAAAATATTATATGACTGTTAATTTACGATAGATATTTATTTACTATTAAATGAAAAAGAAGTCATATTTGTATTGCTGTTTATCTATACTTAATTTAGAGTATACAAAGTTTTACTTTATGGCCTACCCCAAATTATTTGATGAATCGATCGTTTTTAGATCATGAAAGTCTTATTCAAAGGCGAGTGGAAACAAAACAACCGTTGAATTAATATGGCGACAGGGAAATCATTGGCGGTCGGGCTAGTTTATTATTAAACTGAAAGGTTGGTAGTTGATTGATGTTTGTGAAGAGATCCGAGACACTCTTAAGCCGCAGACGGTGCACTTCACTGACAAAAGAATATTGCCTTTTCATTACGCCCTTCTATACTTTGATCAAAAAATATTCAAACGATTTTCCATTTACAAAATTTTTTATAACTAATTTATACAACAAAATCACAGTAAAATATATCTATATGACACCTCACATAAGTTTCTTCAGGAGGTAAAGTTAGGCTTCAAATGTTGCCAGTATATAAGTCTAATGATAAAAATAAATGAGTGCTTCTTAAAATTTAGTTGAGGGCAAATACCCTGTGCGAAATATCTGCTGCTACGTAGATATTGTTGTTCTTCGTGTTGAATCAACTCGAATCAAATGACCAAAAGGAAAACAATATGATGAAAGTCGGGTCCATGTATACAAATGCTTAGTATATGATATGACTACGCAAGTGATTATTTGTCAAATCAAATATTTATTGTACTATTAAAGATTCTGTGGTATAAATTTGAAGATCTTGTATTTACGTAGTTTACCTGTATCAATGATTGAAATAAGTACATTGGATATGTGTGTCGATATTTTAATAGAGAAGCCGCACCAACTCAAATGCACACATTCATGATAATATCTGACATAAACTACGTTTTGCATATTTATGCAATTCTGTTATTTCTTCTGTGGCGTTTAATTTTTCTTATTTCCAACATCAGTAAAGTAATTAGCGCGACGTCTGACGCTCTTATCTCCAATTCCATTTTCCGACCCAGGGATTTGGACGATGCGGCTAGATGCCACTCCAGCAATGTCCTACGTCTAATTTCGTCTTTAAACAAACAACGCTATTCCTCTGTCTTCCAACGGACAGACAAACACGAGTCAATAAAACGTTTCATTATTTCGTGGAGCTTAATTAAATATGTCGTATGTTGCAATATAAGCTTAAGGATAATTTATACTTTAGCTATTGTTATTCCTTTTAGCAAGTAAATAAACTTAAGGTAAAACTCTCAAATTATCAGTACCGCTAAGTATATGATGAGTGACGTTATTTTTATTTTTGCAATGTTATAAATATTTTCCGCAGGCATCTCAAGGCAAAGTCCAATGAGACTTTTTGAAAACTTTCTCAAATTTTTTGTCACTCACAAAACTATTTTGTTGTATAACTTGGCGATAAGAATATGGTGAAAAACAAAAAAAAATAATCATTTAAAAAAAATATATTTATTTTCATTGTTGTTATAAATGACACTCGGAGTCTGGTATGCTAGATTTCTTGATGGTAGTTATTGCAACACAGATGAACACTTAGTAAAAGTAATTTAAAAAATGTAATTTTTTATAAAGATGTTAATAATTATAGAATAATAAATCGATTACTCGATTCGAGTGTCAGTTGACAGGAATTAATATAAAAATATAGTTATATTCATATACATACATTAATATCAGAATCAAATATGCGCGAATCAATATTAAGTCGTATAACTCTGCGTGTGATCAATCTTCGATATTATATATATATATATATATATATACATTGCAATATCTATTGCGCTAATAAAATATTTTTTAAGCCACACGTAACCGTTGTTCTATTTACCCCCTACTCCGGTAAATGCATCATGAACATACAAACAACGTCTTTGAAGGAGCATTGTACCACTCTATACAGTAATATATAAAGATATATCTATATAACATTTAAAACAATCAGTTTAAAACTATGAAATAACTTCCGATACTTATAGATTATTATCTTTTCAAATTCTCCATCACGGAAAACAACTGGGCGTGATCAGAATATTGTAAAACCGTGGGAACTACTACTATGTTTTTAGTTAGTAGGAATCAAATCCATTTTAATGAATAATCGAACTTCTGTCAAACTTCTTAATTTCTGTTCAAAATCGAAAATATTATTGATAATCATTTAATTTTACCATTTTGATATTTATACACCAGTCCTTTTAAGTATGTGGTTAAAAAATGGATTAAGCGGCTTCATCTAAACCGAATAGTGAACTCAAAAGATGAAGTATAAATTAATACAATTTGGTGGGAAGAAATAGAATTACTCTAGCATAAGAAGTAATGTATCGATACATGGAAATAATTGCTCACATCGATTTATTCTTTATTATTCATTGGTTTGATTTGAATCATTGCGTTTCAGAAATTATCGACTCGCTGTTGGATTATAATGAGAATTTTTCGCGTGTCATGTGTTTTCTCGCCATGCCTGCTATTGAAAAAGTATAGCTAGAGTGGGAAAGCAAGTAATTCGTGACATGTCTAATATTTTCTTTTGTCTTTTGTTCACTGCAACTATTCGTTTGTTTTCCAAACGGCCACATATTTAATGATATATTATATAATAGAACTCATATGAAGACAATTGAAATTGTCAATGCAGGAATTAATTTGTATTATTTTCTTTGCTATATATTTATACAAGTCCCATTCTAATTGCAATATTTATTTTTGTCAAAAAAACATATTTTTTCAAGAATAATATCCAATTACAGACAATTGAGATTTATATATATTTTAAAATGCTTGGGTTTATTTTTTGCAAAGACACATATGTAATTTGCTCACAAAACTTCCACCAAAGTTGTCTGATCAGATTTCAAGAATATAAATGATTGTTTACTTACACAATGAAAGGAAAAAAGTGATAACAAGACTCTCTAATAATCGTATATAGGGTGGCCATCGCATGCGTTGACTTACTGTGTTCTCACGATTGATGGATGTGCAAATATTACGTTCAGTACAAGGCACAAATAAAACTGGCAACAAACATTCTCGCGCCGTTACAAGTTCTAGAAAATCACACTGCATTTCTGTTGAAGTCGGTCTCTCGCCATCGATAAGAAGTGGTAAAACCATTTTTTCTTGTTGCCCAAAGCGTGTAAAGTGCAGCACGTATGCACTATGCAGCTTGTGGTGGCGAGACTGCATCATCGCGGGGACTAGAATTGTTATGCAATCACAATTGCACTTTTGGAATATAAATTAACAAGTGTCGGTTGAAATTACTATAGGCAACCGTGTTATTATGCTGCCTATTTATAAAGTCATACATTACCGATATCCCTACATATATTAAAAGATTTTTTTACATACCGCCTTAGAGTATATTTTCATTGAGAGAGATTTTTTAGCTTCCATTTTTTTTTAAAATATTATAATTAAACATTCACACTATGATAATATTCACTTAAACTAATGTTTTTTTTCGAACCTCACAGAGCCTTAAGAAGAAAAGTAAAACGGTAAATAGTTTCACCTCGTTTATGCTAATGGCGATGGAACTGGGAATAGTTTTTACGTATCTTTTAAAACCGAATATAAATGACATTCATTTCCCATTTATACAAACAAGGCGAGAAAAAAAAATCTGATATTCTTGTAAATATTACTATATTTTGTTTGTAGATTCGTCTACGTAATTAAAATTTATAAAAAAAATGCCGTTGAACTTGTTCGGTATACTTCCTTGCTGACTGCTAATATAGCATATTATTTGCGTATGTCCGACATTTTAAATAGTGTTTTGTTTGCGATTTTTTTTTCAATAACATACATGTGATGTGACATCTCGTCTAGAGGCAACGCCAAGGCTATAATATATCGAGTAATACTTTTTTTCGATCGGAGCAACCATATTTTATTTGAATGGCTTAATGAAAATAAAAGAAATTCATATTTTTGTAAGAGAAAATTTTAACCAATTTGTATAAGTCATGCGGTAGTTGGTACTTTGGAAATATATTTGAGGTTGATCAATAAGGCTTACAGAAAAATAAAGCATAATTAAATTATATTACAAAGTTTTATTTTTGTTGCTGCAATTATTAAGCCATATAATATTTTTTACAATTTTCTATAAAAATCGACCACACTAACTATCGTGTGTACAGGTAAATTTGTTTCGCCATTTCTTCAAAAATAAGGGAAACGCACCCTTCCTCAAAATAAAAAGAAAATATAAAAATGAATAGAATGATTTATGGGGGCCATTATTCGACGACGCGCTAGATGATTGCAGGGAAAACGAATAACCTGGACAATAATTCCCGGAAATGAATGTGACCCGTATAACATCAATAACATATTACAAAGGAAAACCAAAACAAGAGAATCGTTCTTTAAAAAATACAAACATGTAAATACATATTTTAGAAGATGATTATACGGTGTTCATTTACCTAGTTCCTGTGAACCATTTGAACATTTTTCAGGATTTTAATTTCACCAAGAATGATAATTATTACATTTAAAGTGGTTTTCATATAAACGAATAGGTCAATAGCAGTATTTTAAGGATGAAAAAACAAGATATCTAGTTCCCCAAGAAGACTTTTATGTCGTTTACCGTCAAAGATATAAGACCTCAAAATTCAATTTGAATTTTGAGTAATTTTAGCACTGTGAAAAAATAGCAATGTATTTTAGTTCTACAAAATTATTTTTAACAAATATAGTTGATAGCTATTTCGGCTCACGCCATCGTCAGAACTATGCATAAACTAACATTCGCTTATCTATATATAGCTGTGCAGAAAAGGCACACAACACATCCTCTCTCCTGTTCCAACGGCCTAGCTTGTTACTTTAACACAATGACACTAAATTTTCAAAATTCTAAATGAAATAATACAAACAAGATGCAAACATTTGCATCTTTGTAGTAAGGGTCGGAGAATGACGGCTTTGGAACAGCTGGAAATCAATAGACACCAATTATCACAAAGGATTCTTAACGAACAAACTAACATAATAGTATCGCCACTTGTCCGGCCGTTGTACAAAGGGGTGGTCTGATTTGCTTCCAGAAGGACCACTTCCGTCCCACATATAATCTTATTGTCATAGACACCTATTGTTTCATTTAGAATTTTGAAAATTTAGTGTCATTGTGTTAAAGTAACAAGCTAGGCCGTTGGAACAGGAGATAGGATGTGTTGTGTGCGTTTTCTGCACAGCTATATATATATAAGCGAATGTTAGTTTATGCATAGTTCTGACGATGGCGTGAGCCGAAATAGCTATCAACTATATTTGTTAAAAATAATTTTGTAGAACCAAAATACATTGCTATTTTTTCACCGTGTTATAATGGAGTTCTACCAAGTGAATGCCAATTCAATCAATAAATTTTAGCACTATTTAATAACATTGGTTACTTCATCGAATATTCTGTTTATCTGGTAAAAAAAAATGCAAAATAATTTCATAAGGCTTTATAATTTTGAAACATAAATACGATCCCTTGTAAAAGAACCCGAAATTATTTACCTCCTCAACGAAATATTTTTACTCTTCCATTTTCTTTGTTAGGCAACATTGCTCGGGTCTGTACTATCGCCGCATTTAAGCACTAATTTAATTTACCCACTGCCTTTCGTCCGTTGTGGAACGTTATATTTTCATTTTATCAAAAAAAAATATGAACGAAATAAAAATATTATTCTGTGTAACGAAAACTTGTAGTGGTATTTCATTCATTGTTTGGCCGCAGTGGGCGGACGGGGAACACGGAACAGAAGTTCTCTTTCAAAAATGGCTATTCACCGAGAAAACGTGATAACAACTAAAAATCATACTTTCGTAAATATTTATACTGTTTTTCGACGTTTGCTTTGAGTTTTTGGTTAAATGCTTACAAACTTTTGATACGTTAAAAACACCATGAATGTACCGCAAATTATAATACGATAATTTATACAAAATATTTAAATCCTGAGAAAAATTATTCAATAAGCAATTCGTTTAATCAATCTCATTAAATGAATTGCTTATGGAATACATTTTTTTTTTTGAAGATTTTAAGTTGTTCCGGTGTTGTGACGTTTATTATTATATTTAAAACTTATTGTCTCCGTAAGGATTAAACAATGTGCATGCTATACCAATAAAGTAATAACTGTCACGACTAACAGCGAGTATCGAGTAATCTCTGGTTTATTTTAAACATAGTAATTTATCTTAATTATTAAATTTGCTAATTCTTGTTGAGATATATTGATTTATGGCAATACATTAACACTTTACTGTCCTCAAATTTTCTCTAAATAACTACTCCGAAATAGTTGTTTCCTATTTTAATTTTGAAAGTAAGAATTAAAATTCATATAAATTTTTGGTAATATAGCTGCGCGTATACGAAGACGCCACATTGTGCGTTCCCGGATCGTAAGGTTTGTCTCAAAAATGACGACAATGTGGCGTCCGTGGACCGTAAAGTGTTAATGATGAGTAGTCATTTAAGTATGTGGAGTACTTTTTTTTTTTTTTTAATAATAAAAACACATTTTGTTAGTACTTATTTCCACAATATATTTTTTGATCAGGACAGGATATGAATGCTCTTTATATCATGCCTTTCCATCAAGAAGTGACAGTTAACACCTTAAAAGTATATGGAATACAACACAGGATATTTATTCTATATTTTAATATTATTTTACATATACTGAGAAATGTCTCAATAACATTTTAAAGCTAAGAGGTGTATAATAATTATTGGTGTTAAAATAAATAACGAGTATTCACTGATTTTTATGATAAAAATTAATTGAAATAAATGAAAGAATGCGTTGTTAGTTTTGCGTCTTGAGTCCTTACCCGAGTGCAAAGGAAACCGAGAAACAAACAAGAAACATACACCACCAGACAGCGAGAATTCCGAAGACTTGGCACGGCTAACCAGGAAATTTTACTTTTGCTTTTCACACATTCGCTGCGAGAACTTGTTATGACATTATTATTAGTTTAAAACGAATTTCGAGTAGCGGCATAACTATCTTCGTTAACGACGATAATCTTGCAACGAATTTTATTGAGATCATAAAAGAATAAAAAATGCATTTAATACTTAGTCGTGTAGTGCTGTATAATAAAGTGTTAGAACAAGTAAGAAATTTGCTAAAATGTAGTAATACTGTTATATAATATAGAGTGGACAATAACAATGGTTAAGTCTGAAACTATCCTTAATTTTAGGAGGACTATGGTCAAATTGGCTTTACGACAGGTATCATATGGCCATTTTTTTTTTAATAATTTATCGAAAACTCGAATTTTATGCGTCAAATTTGAAAGCTTTCGCGGATACCGTTTTATATATTTTCAAAAATTTTAAGGTTCTGTTTTTGAATCTGATATAAAACTATATATTTCCATACTATGTCGAATGAAAGAGTAATTAACTTGTTTAAAGATGCTTTGAGATGCTTGTAATTAGAGGGTTAGTGATCAATCGATATTATCAAACATGATTTTAGCTGTCAAGTTTTTTAATTTAATGTTTCACAAAGACCACTCTACGATAGGGGACTCCAATCTTTTGTGGCCTGGATAATTTTTTAAATATTATTAAAGTAGTATGTGTCATATTCCTTTTCCAATAAAGTTTATTATTGTATATTGGCAATATGTAATACACATAAAACATGTCGATATATTTTGTAAAATAAATACAGTTTATTTGTAAAACATATGTTTGAAAACATCTCATTTCTCGTTTTTTTTTTAAGAATGCAGACTTTTTCTATCCGCTGTATTTCAAAAGGCCTTATGAAATATATAAAATTTTGGCAAATTATCATCATGAAAGAATAAAAAAAAGTCGCGGTCAAAATTGGCGGACGTCTGCGTAATTTATCTTTAAGCGAGCGCCATGGCGCTTGTAAACACGGGTTTAGGAATACCTTCATATTAACTGTATTTTGTAATAACACAATATTATATGGAGAATAGTAAACAATTATTCCATTAAAAACAAATATCGACGATTTAGAAAGCCTGAAACAGATTCACATGGTCTAATTTTGATGGAGATGCATTGACAACATAAATTGTGACTGAAATGTGAAAATTGATAGTACAGGTCAGCTTGTATTAATTAACCTAATGCAATGGGTAATGCTATCAGTAATGAAAATAATATTGTTTATCACAGGAAAAATGTAAACAGTATTTTATTACACGGTGAAAAAATAGCAATTTTTTTAGTTCTACAAAATTATTTTTAACAAATATAGTTGATAGCTATTTTGGCTCACGCCATAGTCAGAAATATGACGATGGCGTGCTATCTAGCTGATAGCTATCAACTAAATTTGTTAAAAATAATTTTGTAGAACTAAAGTACATTGCTATTTTTTCACCGTGTTATAATGGAGTTCTACCAAGTGAATGCCAATTCAATCAATAAAGTATTTTATTACTTACGTAAATTGAAAAAATATCTGATTTTTATCTTTTTTTATTGACATATTATTATTTAATCAGATATGAAGTAGACAAAACATCGGAATAGTGGTTTTTGGTAGACAAATTATTTTGATTGATTGATGAATAAATTATCATTTATTTAGCGAAAAAATGTTCATACATAGAATCAAGCCTGGAGATGTGAAAAACATATTGTAAAAAAAAATGATTTGACCGTTTCTTGGAATCAACATCAACGTCAATATAGACTAATTTTTTACAACAAAGCACTGTGGTCTATTTATTGAACGAACTCAAAAAAACATTTATTATTTATATATTTATTTATTAATATACTAAATAATATATTTCCCAAATTGATTGGCACATGTGAACAAAGTGTTTTCTGATATAACGCAAAATTTATAAAAATATCTCAAATATCGAAGGTTTACAATCTTTTTAAAGCAAAGAATGCAAATTAAGAATATTGGTCAGTTTGGTAAGGAAATCAAATTTATATCTATTCATTAATGTTGTGTCGTACACACATACATTCACTAATCTATGCAGAAACACGTTTAAATATTTGAGGCAATATTATTTTATTTTATTGATTTGTGTTAATATAATATGGCAAGATGGTATTGGAAAACATAGCGCCACAGCTGTCAGAAAAATGTGCGGGTCGGCTGTAAGGTGTTAGATACGCTTCGTTAAAACGAGAAGAGTTTGCAAATTATTATGCACGAAGACCAGGCGGAGCATTATATTGTTTGAATTATTTTTAGAAGGAAGGAATTCAATTATCTTCTATATATATAAAAATGAATGTCTGTCTGTCTGTCTGTCCTTTATAAACTCCTACACCATTAATCCAATTGCGATAAAACTTTGTCGAATTATTGCTTAGACTACCGGGGAAAAGATAGGATACTCAGAATTTGATTTGATTACAAAAATTAATTGAATATTTACGAAAAACATGTTTTCATACAAGACTATTGTAATACAGAATGGCCATTTATGACATATTGTATCCATAGCAATGCCGAAAACAAGAACGACGCAAATCTGTCACATTCACTCACTTGTAGGTACTTTAAGTAAGGTACTGAATATTTTGAAACAAAGTTCGATTTTCGACAAGAGTATTTCAATGTTCTATTTTTTACCGACCTTTTTGTTTTGGTTTTATGTCGCATGACAAAACGAATTGAAATAAATATTATGTATAAATCGTGTGTGATATAGAAAGAATTTATTCAATATATCAATTTTAAATTTTTTTATTTTTCAAAAGTGAATTTCAAAACGTAACATTCACTGTGAAATCAATTATGCCGTCCAAGCGAAAAGCAATAGGTCAGAGTACAACTCAAGCACGAAAGAAAAGGGCGAAACAATGAGGTTGAAGTTGATAATCGTTGGATTGTACCGTATTCACAGCTTCTCTCGAAAACGTACAAAGCACACATCAATGTCCAGTATTGTAATTCAGTGAAATCCATCAAATACATTTGTAAATATGTCAACAAAGGAAGCGATATGACAGTTTTTGGAGTGGGAAATTTAACTGCATCTATCGATGAAATCAACCAATATCAACTGGGACGCTAGATTAGTAGCAATGAAGCAATATGGCGCATTGTATCATTTCCAATTCATGAACGGCATTCACCAGTTACTCATTTGGCAGTTCACCTTGAAAATGTACAGCGAGTGTACTTCACAACAGAAAATACACGTGTAAGAGCATTGTCACCACAGACATCAACGCTAACTGCATTTTTATTATTGTGTAGGGATGATATGTTTGCAAAGACGCTACCTTACTCTGAAGTGCCAACATTCTAAAGATGGAATGCATCAGAAAAAAAGTCAACGTCGCAAACAAGGTAAAGCAGTTGAAGGACATTACAATGTATATTCAACCGACACATTAGGCCGTCTGTACAGTGTTCAACCAAATAATGCAGAATGCGTTTACTTGCGATTACTGTTAATCAACATACGTGGACCGACATCCTTCCAAGAATCGAGAACAGTAAACGGTCGAATATGTTTCATTTATCGTGAAGCTTGTCTCGAATTAAATCTTCTAGAAAACGATGCACACTGGGACACTTCACTCGCTGATTCATCGAATACTGCTCACCCACAACAAATACGTGCGTTATTTGCAGTAATATTAACAATTTGCTTTCCATCCAATCCAAAAGATCTTTGGAAAAATACAAAGGCTACATGAGTGAAGATATTTTACATAGTTTGCGTGAAACAATTCAAAATCCATACGTTCAATTCACACCAAACGTGTATAATGAGGCATTGCTATTGATTGAGGACATATGTTTAGTAATCGCTAACAAATCATTGGTACAATTGGGAATGGCTGCGTTGAATCCATCTGAAAACGACTGACGTGATCGTGATTTCCAACGAGAAACACACTTTGATGTGAATGAATTGGGTAAATTTGTTCAAACGAATCTTCCGAAATTGGTTTCAGATCAACGTATAGTGTATGACACAATTATGGATGCAATTACAAGTCAAAGTGGTGGATTTTATTTCATAGATGCACCCGGAGACACAGGTAAAACCTTCCTCATTTCACTCATTTTGGCAGTCACACGATCACGAAAAACATTGCACTAGCAATCGCATCATCTGGAATTTCAGCAACTCTTTTGGATGGTGGCCGAACAGCGCATTCAGCACTGAAACTGCCATTGAATATGCAAATAATTGAGACACCAACATGCAATATCAACAAAAATTCTTAAACGGGCAAACTACTTACATCATGTAAAATCATTGTATGCGATGAATGTACTATGGCACACAAAAAATCATCGGAAGCACTTCATTGCACACTAAAAGACTTGAGAGGAAATGAGCAACTTTTTGGTGGCGCACTCATTTTATTGTCTGGTAATTTTCGACAAACTCTACCTGTTATATCACGTTCAACAATGGCCGATGAACTTAATGCATGTCTCAAATCATCCGCTGGCGGTACGTACATAGATTAACTTTGAAGACCAATATGCGTGTACAACTACAACATGATGCATCCATTGAACGTTTCATAAAACAATTGTTGGATATAGGAAATGGGAAAATGGCAATAGAGGAATCCACACAATGTATCACATTGCCAGCGAATTTCTGTAAAATAACCGCAACCATAGACTTATTGATTCACAAATTTTTTCCAAATATTGCACACAATCATAAAAGTCAAAACATATACGGCCGCCACTGTCAAATTTCGGTAAGAAAAACATAACCTAAGCTTATCGTTTCTAATTGGCTCCGGCCTCGCCTCAAGTCTGACTTATCTAATCGGAAGGCGCGAGGCTCCCGACGAGGCGATTCCATAAAGTCGCGGTTTCTTTTTTTGAGTGGCATTGCAACACATGCAGGGTACACGCTAGTATTAATATAATAATTTCAAGTTTCTTTAAGCCTATTCCGGTTACGTATCTTTATTTGTTACGTTCCAGTGTTTATTTAGTATGAAAATTTGTAATGGGAGTTAAAGGATAGCATATTTATATCGAGAATAGGAATCAATTGTATGGGCTATCGTGCCCGGAGAGTAGGCTTTCAAACATCCGTACAATAGTAATGTAAAGAAAAAGGTTGAGAAAGAGTTATAAATTTTATAAAAATAAACCATTTTACATACAACCCTTTTCACGATAACTAGTCGGAAAGATCTCATTGGACATATCTAATATATAAGATCAATTTATGATATCGACTGAAGGTGCTTGATGGAATTTCAGTATCAAATTTGAATTGTTACAATTTTGTACGATTCCATATCTTTTGTCACTAACGACCCGGGTTTCGCCTTTCGGCATCTTCAGGCATTCTATCACACGGATGCAACAGAACTGACGCCTGAAGATGCCGAAAGGCGAAACCCGGGTCGTTAGTGACAAAACATATGGAATCGTATAAATTGTAACAATAAAAATATAAGATTAATGTTTACATTCCAATATTTAGATATTGAAATTCCATTAAGCACCTTGTGTCGATATCATACATTATGATATGTTGTCGAAAGAAGCTTTTCAACCGGACGAAAAATTCTTAATATATATTTATCAAATTTTGTATGAACAAAAGATAGCAATTTTAATCTCGCAATATTTCTACAAAGATACAGCCGAATCAATCGAAAATACGTAAATAATTTCGTCTTAACATTTTCATAGCAGTCAATCATAATGTGAGACAGTCAACCAGCGGATTGTTGTTGTCGTGGACCTTTCTTTGATGATAAAAATCTCGAAGCATTTACACAATTTAAACGAAGAGAGTTGAGAATAAAATAATTTATTTTATTCGTATGGTCCGGATATGAAAGAATTTATTATTCGGCAGAATGTGAGATCAGACTGCAACGTTGTTAGATTGTTTAGCATGTGGATGGATACCCAACACAATCGCATTAATTTATTTCTTTTGGACCGATTCCAAAGCTCTCGTATAGATCTTTTGCGATGACAGACGCCGTATTTTAAATGAAATGTGAAAATGGTGCGGCCGGAAAATATTGAATTTTCCATTACAAGACAACGGGTTGGATTCTATTTTTTTCTCTATTAACTGCCGTCTGACTATTTGCGGCGCATCTTTCAGTCATGGCTCGCGATAATTACTTAAGGATATGTACGATGTTTATGTAAGAGGAACTCTCGTGTCTATTTCGATTCTGATTCATAGCAAAACACGAGTTTGAGAATTCGAATATTTTGCCAAGACTTAATTATGGACACACGTTTATTTGTTATTATAAATGAGTTCAGTCAACTTAAACCAAATTAAGAATGTATTTGGTTTAGATTATAAATATTACATTAATTAATAAAACCGCGATATAAATACTGATATGTTAATATAATACAACGCAGCAATCGCCAACTGGTACTACGCGGCCCTGATTTTCCTTGAGAGAGTTGAGGTGATCATTTCAGTAATATCAGTGAAGTCGAAAATCTATAAACTTATTTATTACACTTTTAATGTGTTAACTGTCACTTCTTGATGAAAAGGCATGATATTTTAAATAAAAAAACACATTTTTTAATACTTATTTCCACAATATATTTTTTCATCAGGACCGGTTTGACGCATTGCGAGCATCATTTGATAATGCTCGTGATGAGCGAAACCGGTCCTGATCAAAAAATATGTTGTGGAAATAAGTGGTAAAATGTGTTTTTATTATTTATTATATGTAGATATTACATGTAGATATCACAATAATTAACTTCTTCGTCAGTTCTGTTACATCCGTGTGATAGAATGCCTGAAGATGTCGAAAGGCGAAACCCTAGTCGTTAGCGACAAAATATGTGGAATCGTACAATGTTGTAACAACTGAAATTTGATATTGAAATTCCATCAAGCAACTTCAGTCGATATCATAAATTGATTCACTTTTTGTTTTTTAACTAAATTCGTAGCATTTAAAAAAATAATTTGATGACCCATTAATAGAAAATGTGAGATTAGTGGTCTGTGAGGTACGGAAAGTTGACGACTGCTGATACATATAATACGAAATATAACAAATAACTAAAATCAGTTGATAGTTGAAATCGGTATTCGGTTTTTCGAAGAAAGTGCCATCAATGATTCGACATGTCTGATATCGTATGCGAGGCGGTAGATAATACTAGCCGTATACATTCGCCTGTCTTGTCTGCTTCATTCTGCACCGCTTAGGTGAGTGATGTTCCCAGCCCACAAATAATAAATGGTGATTGACATTTGGGTAGCGGAAATAAACCATACAGGTTGAATACAACAGACTTCACATTCTAACGATACAATATGTACATAAATTGTTGCACTGAAATGTATATATTATTTTCTTATGAGTACCTTAAAGTAAATTTTATTGTTCGAAAAATACTTGTTGATCAGCCCAGAGTAGTGCTTCCCAAACACTTTCATGCGATGGCCCTCTTAATCTTTAAAAAATAATCGCTTCTCCCTGAATAAAAAATATATTGATAATGAAAATGTTTGCGACCCCCACGTTGAGTAGCACTGGTTATTATATAGTAAATACTGGTTAGCATGTGGTTCGTTATACCCCCTTTTTAAGATCTGTTGATGGGAGTTTTTAGACATTATTAAAACATATGTCTTCGATCAGCATCGATTGAAAAACGTTGTTCGTACTGTGGACTCGAGCGCGTTAGATCCGCCACGGAAGCCAACGCTGATAATCATTCCACTGCTGATCGGACATGGCCAACAATATTTTGGTTGATTATTCTTAAATGATAGTTCAGGTTCTTGCAGCACTAAATAGTTTCTCCTAATTCTGAAAACTGTCACGATGATTACAAATTGACAAGATATTCGTAATCATAACTAAGCAAAGAATTAGAAGTATTTTGAAATAATAGTAAGAAAATCGGTAAATATTTATATGGCAATGATTCTCAACGAACCAAAACAGTTAATATGTAAAGTTACACGCACATTGGACTTTTTTTATCAAGTATTAAATGAATATCCATAATTTTTTTTTCCATCCATTTAAATTTCATTCCATCAAAAATTTTTTAAAATCCATTTACCTCTGATATGATATTAAACAATAAATTATTATTTTTAAATAACGAACAGAAATGGCAACATCAACAGGAAGGATTGTGTTAGGACATAATCAAAGGTCCTTAAATCGGGACATCCAAAATTTGTTAATTTTTAGCAGCCATATTAATTATATGAAATTTGTCAAATTTGTTGTTAGTTGTTTAGTAGAGTACGGAAAATGACTACGGAAGGTTATAGCGTTGAAAAATGCGTCAAAATAGTCAAATTTTATTATTAAAGTCACTGTTCCGTTCAAGAAACGTTCCGCGCAATATGCGACACAATATGAGTTTTTATCCTCGCTGAGACTATCCTGCCGAGTCGAATATTCGACGTTTGATGGCCAAATTCGAGTCACCCGGTTCAGTAAATAATTGGCTATCACAAGTACACCACTGAAACGCATGTTCGGGCTCTTGAGCAGTTGGAAGTTGACCCGAATTTCTCAAAAAAAAGAAAAAAATCATTAGCAACGAGGTCCATTTTTGGATGAATGGATATGTGATAAAGAAACATTGTCGGATTTGGGGCGATATTGCAAGCAATTGACGCCGTCAAAGTCAAAATAACAAATATCATCCAACAAATTTAGCTAGATTTATGCGACAAAGTCAAATGTGAAGTAAGAGTGAAAATAAGATCTTCAGAATACAAGCTACCAAGCAAAGTCACGGTGTACATTTGATCAACACTATATTTCACGACTAGAACTTTAAAATATACTTTTAAATGAAAAATTGTGTCGATATTTCACAAACATCCTGTTTTATTAACATTTAACAAATTTGGAATGTCCCTATATATTTTTGTTGCCAATGCAACATAATGAATAGCAAATAGTTTGATAGACCAATGTAGAGAAATAAATCAAACGCAATTTATTTTATAATTGTATAATAAAATGCTGTGGAAAAAAAACAATGTGCGAAAGTATTTGTCGGTGACTCGAACCAGTAGACTCTACGCCGCTAGCAAATTGGACGAACACCGAGGATGTAAAATAAAAACAAATACGAAATTGTTGAATTTTTGAATAATGACTTTAACTTTATAGTTCGAAATAATGAAGTGCGTTTCAATATCCTTCATTGCATCGTCTTCACAAGAAGGAATGCAATGAAAGCCAATGCAATGCAATAACTATGCGTTTATCTAGCCATAAACCTAATACGAAATTGTACTCACGTCTGCGATATATACCAGCATTGTACACAAT
The DNA here is from genome assembly GCA_028555115.1 of Himalopsyche japonica. Classification (NCBI taxonomy): domain Eukaryota; kingdom Metazoa; phylum Arthropoda; class Insecta; order Trichoptera; family Rhyacophilidae; genus Himalopsyche; species Himalopsyche japonica. The sequence goes on along the minus strand of JAHFWJ010000214.1, from coordinate 162,229 downwards.
GTAAAATGTAACTGTTTCCATTGACCCAAATACCGGTTTTCTCGAGCGGGAAATAACCGGGAATATAAAGTATGTATGCATTTAACTGTCCCTGAGACGGGCGCTAGAATCTCGATGCACGTAAGCAACACTGATCATTTTGAGTCGGCACATAAGTTACAATACCAATCTATTAGGAGCGATAATCCCATGTAGGCAAGGGGTCGATTATTATTGGCCCTGAGGCTATGATAGTCATGGATCACATAAAAAGGATCAAACCGCATATATTTCTACGAAGTCTTGTAGAGATTATTAATATCATAAATAGTGAAACATGTTGTCTTGATGCTGGAGCATTAAGGGTTGTGGATAGTAATTTGAAATGCGGAGGTAGACACCCCTCAATTATGTTGACTTAAACATAAGAAAGCATCTTCTAAGCTAATACCTATAAAAAACTTACAGTTAAATGTTTGATTGATTGAATTGGCATTCACTTGGTAGAACTCCATTATAACAGGGTGAAAAAAAAGTAGCAATGTATTTTAGTTCTACGAAATTATTTAAAAAAAATATAGTTGATAGCTATATCGGCTCACGCCATCGTCAGAACTATGTAGTTCTGACGATGGCGTGAGCCGAAATACCTATCAACTATATTTGTTAAAAATAATTTTGTAGAACTAAAATACATTGCTATTTTTTCACCGTGTTAAATGTTTGATGTCTACTATCATGAATTTCAACTTCAGTTGTTGAAAATAGTTTGTGACACAACTGTACATTAATTTGTACGTTACTAGTACATGATACACTAGTGATCGTTTACAAACGAAAGCTTAACAAAAAGCACAAGCATCAAGGCGTATAAATAGCTGTATCTCCCTCTCACAAATTCTGATAACTTCTACTCGTCCTTTTTCAATGCTTCAATCAAATCTGGTAATAAAATAATAGTTATCGAAACGACGTATTATATAAATGAAACCAAATTGTATGCATTCTCTTCTTTCTTTTTTACAATTGTATATTTGTGTTTAGCTAAAAAACATTTGTATACAAAATTCGGAGTCGGTATTACATTACACGAAAGAACAAGTGTTTATATTTGCATCAAGGTTAATAGATAACTTATTCTAAACCAAATTTTGCACTAATTATGTTTCAAAATCAATTTTGAACAGAAATATGTTCATACGTTCGATCTCAAAAATACAACCATCATATTAAAACTACGGGTGAGCAAGAGTGAAATTTTTGTAGGGGGCTTAGAATTCATGGTACGATTTATACAGATATATTAACCTATAACGAAACCAAAACATAATTAGTGTTAACATGTTGGCTTTTTCTAATTTAACCAGATCAGATATTATGTTATCGTTGAAAGCGTATTCGAAACATTAAGGTATTTTTTTCGAAGGAAAATTTAGAGTACATTTTGCTTGTTAATTATTTATGTTAAAAATCGTTATTTTACTTGTATAGATTCGCATTTGGCCCTGTAAACAAGGGATTAAATTACTGATAGAGTTGCAATGTTTTCACTCTTAAATTTTTGTAAAAATAAAAAAAAAAACAAAACTGTTGTCAAAGGTTTATTTCTCTTACAGTGTATCGTGAAATTATAAGCGCTCATATCTTTCGTGAAAGATAAAGAAGATTCGTGTTAGTTTAATTATACAAAAAACTGAGAATGAACTGCAATGTTTTTGTAAAGGAAACAATTTCAAAAAAAGTCTTGAAATAATATATAAAATAAAAGATCGGATGGAATGTGTAATGACTACATTTTATCCGTTGTCGTTTTTATTTTGACAGACAAATAGACAGACAGGCGTGCGTTACAAAAGAGTTTAAAACGGCATTTTTTTTCCTCGAGAACGAGAAATGAATATTTTTAAAAATAAAATTTAATTTTACAGTCTTCGCTTAATATTTTTGTTGCATATGAAACACGTGCCTGTTCGTTTATCACGAGGTTAAAAAATGTATATGGCCATGGTCAGTTTAAGACAAGATATTAATAAATTCATTTAATCATTATTATTTGAATCGATTGTGTGGTTAGATTTAAAGCCTTTTTTAATATTAATGATAGTTTAACGTAAATACGTAACAAAAAACATATTTATCAATGAGAGGCTATGTTAAAAACTAAGATTGAGAAGTTTTATTGCAGTAACTAGGAAGGAACGATGTAAGTGTAAAAAGAAAAATAATCTTATGTGAAAACTCTTTCATAAATGTTTGAATATTGTTCCAAAAACTTATAATATTATTTCTTATAGAATGCTAAAGTAATTTGGCTTTTTTACGACATTTATGTTTTTTATTACATACTTTTTACATATGCAGAAACTCTGGTTGGAAAGTTATTTTAAAAAGTAATATTTGTATTTTGACTAACAGAAAAATGAATATTATTGAATGGTTTTCTGTATAATTGCTAGGTTTTCTCAAAAAGAAACAAAGTGTACAATCAGATTACTTAAATAGCGTAGTAGGTAATTTAGTAATATCAGAATATAACATGTACATATATGGAAATAAGAAATAAGGAGGTGTACGGCAATTACCTCATGCGGTGGCATGGGTTTAGGTTTTGATGTTTTTTGATGTTTTTAAAGTCTTCTTACAGATACTAATAAAATCTCAAAACACTAATATACAATAATTAGATTGCAAAAATTGTTGTCATGAAATGATTTGATATTGAATTGAATTCGTATTAAATTATTATATAGGCAATCTTTCTACCTGTAATACATTTTACAGTACTGATAAAGTTTTGTCAAAGTAAAAGAAACCATGTGACAGAACGATAAAAAAAATGCTGTTTTAATGTGTGTAACGTGTTTTATGCAGTTGTTAAGTAAGTACTCGTGGTATAGTGCAGTGCGCCTGTGTGTGTGTGTATGTTATTGTGTGCAGTGTACCGTGAAAATGAATCCGGTGTATATTATGCACAAGGTTCATCACATCACGTAAATGCAATCACTGTATATTATTTATGTATTAGTGACTGAGTTGTATAACGTAATTCTATAGATGGAGGTACTATAATACGAGTGGCAGTTAAATTGTTACATCATCACGAACGTAAACCATATCGAGGGGCTGCAAACCTTTCAGTATGGCGGACATTCTTTTGATAATATTTTGAAGTTTTTTTTTAAACATGTTTTAAATATATTTATTTTTAAAAATGTGATTATCTGATTACGTATATTAATTTCCTTATGAGTTGTGCAACGATTTCAAAAGTAATGAATACCCAAAAACTCTACGGTGTAGACACTAAGGCAATAATGACTCATTAACAAGATTAATCGTTAATGAAAATCACAAGGAATTGTATCGATTATTTTTAGATCAATATTATTAAATTTGTTTTAGCTGCCATTAAGTTTTTGCCTTGGGTTTGTGTTTTACTGTAATTAATACCTTTGGTATATAGACGACGCTAACCGCTTATTGTGCGCCAGTTCTGTTGCATCCGTGTGATAGAATGCCCGAAAATGCCGAAAGGCGAAACCCGGGTCGTTAGTGACAAAACATGTGGAATCGTACAAAGTTGTACCAATTCAAATATAATTTCACTCCGTTATATTTTTCAGCAATAAAACTTTTGATTTAGAAACTAATTTTTTTGAATATATATTCGTACTAAAAAGATCTAATTCATACACTGAATAATATTTTGATGTCACTAAAAAATCTTTTTTCGTACAATAATATAAATTCCTTACAACCGTTTGATTTATTATAACATATATATATATATATATCACCAGAAAATTTGCTATTATTTTTAACATAGTAAATTGTGAGGAGTTTTGATTAATGTAAAAGTTTTCTACCCCTGTTGCAAATGACGCTCCATCTCTTCATGAATGACTTTAAATGAATGAATGAAACGAGATAGCAACAACAAACTACTTGCAGTTTCTCTCACATAATCGGATCAGTATTAAAATAACAATATTATCGCGAGAATTTTGCGATAAAGAAAAAAGAAATAGCGTGACAGTAATCATTACAGAAAATAGCCATTCGTGGTGAATACTTATTAGCATCATACATTAGGTGACGTATTCATTACTTGAAGAATTCAGCTGGTAGAAAATAAAAACTCCTATTTTTGAAGTGCTCGAACACAAAATCAATTCTTTTGTATTGTGCAAGATTGTATGATAAATAAATACATGCCCAATTTCGATAATTTGGCGAAAACTTTGCGCCGCTTAAAATATCAACTTTAAATAATAAAAAAAAACTATTTGACCCTATTGTTTATTTTGAAGATTTTTCCCAAAGTAGAAAAACGCGTGTTACATGAAGTAACACACCAAGTGAAATAAAGATTAATATTTTTTCATTAATACTTTTCCATTGGTAACATAATGTTTTTATAATACGAAGAAGATATATTTTATTTCCTTTGAAACAACATCCAATATGAACTTTCAATGTCATTTTGTTGAGAATTTCTAATGAGAAGTATTTTTCAATTTTTTCACAATTATGGAAAAAATCTTTATCTCCCAAATTGTGTTACAAAAAGGGTGGTCAGTGTAGGTCATGCCATATCCAAGAGTACTGGGTATGAACAACAGGATAAGTTCAGAAGAAGATGCTACCAGATAAATACGAATTACTCCAGATTCAGAAAATATCACATTTCTCAGTCATACATCTTAGTTAAGACAACTTTAGTATTTTGTCAATAAAGAAAGATATTCCATTTTTTACAGACATAACTAAAGAAACTATATTTTTGTAAAATATACCAAATAGTAAAAAATAAAAATGTTAAACTTTTAAAGATTAATTATATCATTTTTTCAGTGCATGTTTCGTACATGATTATTATTTTATATAACTGTAGAAATGGTAAAAAAACAAATGAATTTTAAAATTAAAATGATATATCGTTGTGGTATTAAAATTTAACAATATGTTATAAATACTGTTTTCAAATGTTTCTTGGTGTTTTTTATATCACAGCTTATTTCTGGTGGATTTGGACATCTTTCAAGTGCAAAAATAACATGAGAAACAAAATAATGGTCTAACTCTTTTAATTTCATAAATATAGATAAATCCACAGGGAACCGCTATAATACTGAAAAATTGCGTCAACCTTGAAGCTCGGTGGAGCGACTACTACAGATTTATTTTTGTCTGAAACATTAATCATCCCCTAAATCAAAGTGGATAAGACAGACAAATTATTATTTAGTCTAAAAAGCTACATTTTCATTTCACCAACTGCCTGTTATCTATAATACGAGAGAATAATAATCTCCAGCGTAAAATGATATTATATTTCAAAGCAGGCGGATATAATAACTTCCCAACAAATTAATTTATAATAATGCGAAATGTCAAAATAAATCCAGCACGGAATATAAACTAAACTACCTACAGCAACCGTAAAGTCGAGTTAATTAGCCTAAGTCCCCCGCGCGTAGTGGGGCTTGAGCGGGTGGACAGGTGGGTACTTAATTACTTGCTTTTACCATCAGATTCCTTTATATCCCCCTCACATAATAGGTGACCTTTTGATCTTTGAAAGAATAATCGCGCCATAATGGTCGGGCAGCGGCGTAGACGACGAAGGTAACGCCTTTTGTCTTTCGTTCAATACAAAACGTCTACGCCAAAGCTTTCACTAAGAAATATAATATGGCAGTTGCTTAATGAGTTGATCTCAAATATTTCATATTCACGATAAAATTAATTGACAATTAAAAAAATTGAAGCCCTGTGTAGTATTTTATCCTTCAAAAAATAAGTTTAAAATGTAACAAAAATTTCTTAAGAAAAAAATATTAAATTATTTTGTTCGTGACTTTTTATTCGATTTATATTTACAAAACGAGTAGATCTTACGATGCAATTATGAAAAAAAGATCATACTATTAAATATTGTCAATGAATAAAAATGTTCATTCGGAACGTACCTACGAGACGAATATTAATATAATACAATGGCAGTCTGTACACTTTGTCAGCAAAATAATGTGACTGCGTAATGGTTTTATTTTTACGACGTTTGTCATAGTACTCCTACATATTAACAATTCATTTATTCTACAAAGTGAATCCTTTACAGTCAGCAAATGTATTTATTTAAAGTGATACTATTAAGTTTATATACATTGTGTTACGTTACTCTGGTCGTGAATAAACTTAAGCATTTATTTAATTTCATCATATTTTCTAAATACTCTACGTCAAGTTAATTTAGACAGCTCTGCTCTACCCCGTATCATTGTTTCCGAGAAGTTTTTTTTAAGGTATTGTATGAATCAGATCCAAAAAGTTTACACTTTACATCGAAGAAGACAAGCAATATACTTTGTAAATAAATGAAAGGAACAGTAAAAAAGAGCCTTTAAAACATATAAAGAAAGGAGAATATCCGAAAAAATTTTAAAATTTTATACAAACATATTCCGATTGCGACTTAAAGTGTACGCTAAATGTATCTAATAGTAATTGCTGGTTTTCTCTGTACATATTTAAAACAATATTGTCTACTCCCCTGTACGTCGACCGAGTGACACAGTAAAGAAAGATCATTCTGCTATCAGTCTCATAAATAGATAGCTATCGCAAAGTTGCTTTAAATATAATACTATCGTATTGAAATCTTTCAACGGCTGAGTTATAACAGTTTTAACATTTAATGTATTGAAATACAAAACCTTAAGCTTCTAGCAGCTAGAAGAATAGCAATATTAGAAGGGGAACCTAAATATATTTATCTGTAAAAACATATGTTGATGTATATATTGAAATGAAAAATGTATTTTCATATGTCGGTTTTACGCTAAAAGTTTCAGCTTCAAAACAGATGAGGGGAACAATAAAGCACAAACCCGTAGAGATTGCATTCTTAAGAATCGACTTACTTCATCAATAATGTCAATATTTTTACTTTTATTTAAATAAAAAAAAAACGTAATACTTAGTACGATTTCCACGGTTTTATGTATTAATAATCAGGACCGAATTCGCTCACTGCAAACATTATCAACTGATACTGTATGGAAATAGTACTAAACTTTGTTTTGTAAGTTAAATATAATCGACAGTTGACACCCTAAATGTATGCAATAATCTTTGACGAAATTTTATTTTAATTGTAGCTTGTTGGAATTGTTGAAATTTTGTACGATTCCACATGTATTGTCACTAAAATCCGAGTTTCACCATTCGGTATCTTCGAGTGCCTGAAGATGCCGAAAAGCGAAATCCGAGTCGTCAGTGACGAAGCATGTAGAATCGTACAGATTTATATTTTATATTGAAATTCCAGCAAGTACCTAGAGTCAATATCATAAATTATATCTTACTTGTTTACTTGTTAAAAATATTCCAATTGAAGGCATGTATAAAAAAATCAACGAATGTTAAAGCGTGAGTAAAATTTATAAAAGGGTACTATTAACGCAGTTGGGTTTTTTTTGATCGATTTACGTGGGTAGGGTTAAAAACCTAGGGAGTCACACGACACCTTAACAAAAAAAAAATCGTTCATAAATTTTAAAAAGAAATATGTTTTGTTTGATATCATACATTCATTATAAATAGATCGTTAGTAAGTTTAAAGGTTCGTGGGACACTGATAATTGCTTACTCAGAATATCATATCGCAGATCCAATAATTTGAATGTTTATATGTGCCATACTTATACATATTAGACTATCACTACTATGTAAAAGCTTTTGATGATAAATTTTCCATTTGAAGATGAAGCTTTAATGGCCCGCCTAGTCTTTTGACTGGGTCAAATTTGATTGCTTTCATCCGCCGCCTGGAACTGCACTGCAAGTAATAAAACGACTGCATCATGATGCGTAAAAAAGTCGTGCGTGCGACTGTATATAAAAGATGACACATTAATGCATAACGACTAGAGTTATCTTTCGTATGACCAAACGAACATTAATTTATCATCTCTAATTAAGCCCTGGCTCCTTAGCCAACATAATCATAAAATCGCAATGCATTTATCGTAATGACTAATTAATATTACTCTTTGGGTTTGTTTTCTTAGAACAACTATTAACACAAACGCATGTTTAATATTTAAATTATACATTCCAGTTATGTTTTGTTTTATCTCATCTTGAACAAAATATAAAACTGGGATTATTTTAAGTTCAATCTGAGCTCTGATAATTATGTATGACTATGAATTTTTAAGAGCCCTATACTAAATTGTACATATTCAATAAAAAGTGTAGAGTAATTATTGTCGCTTGGTTTGACTAATTAAGATGCTGCTAAAAACTTTGTGTTGTGCGTGGCTAGTATAGTATAGAAACATTTGTTTTTATACTATACTACATTATTATAAATTCACGTGAAACGATATCAATGTCTGTTCATATGTCAATGTAATATTCAGCATTTGTGGAAATCAATACAGATTTCTCAGTAGGTAATTTGTCGATCCGCAGTTGAAGGAAAATTTCTAAATTTTCCAAGAATATGTTACCTGATCTATATGTTCTATCATTGCGCATATTAAAGCTGTTATCACGAGTCATAATGAACTAAATAATAAAACTAAAGTGCAGCTCATCCGTGAATGATGTTGGTAATCTTAGTTTTTGTTTTACCTATCAACTCCTTCAAATCGGATAATTGGACGTTGACTTAAAAACAATCATTCAGTTTCGACAGATTTGGAATATAAAATGTTTATGTAATCCAAAATGGATTTTCGTCAAATGATATTGACACAGTCGTCGAACTCCCCGCGCCGAAATTGTACACAATCATTGCTGCCTTTGTGGGGGTCACGCTAAACTATGCAGACCGTAACGAAACAAAAAATAAAATCGTAACAACATGATATAAAAAAACGATGCGAAACTAAATTACAGCCCAGCGACAGGATACGGTCGGCAGACTGCCTAAATTCTGCTGCGTTATGATGCACATTGTTATGAATGAAATGCACAAAATTACTGGATAGAATTCATTTTTTCCACGTACGATTTATGATGCATTTATATCACGTAAATATGATCAGTTTTTTACACATTATATAATATTTTCAATCCGTTTCACTTCGTTACAGCAATTTTTGGAGCTTTATAACCGTGTCGTATTTGAGTTAATTTGGAAAAATCTGATTTGATTTATTTAATTTTTGCTCAATTTCACATGTTTTGTCATTCATAATCCGTGTATCGCTTTTCAACATCTTCAGGTATTCTATCAGACGTATGCAATACAACTCACAGTCAGTAAACAGTATTGCTTTTATACAGGAGGAATTACACAAAACATCATAAAACCAAGGCTAGGAGCTAAATAAATATAAATAATATAATTTAAAAAACTCTATATTTAATTCTATTGATTCCGTATAATAGAACGCGTTAACGTGCCGAAATGGAGAATTCGGGAGGTAAGATGAAAAAACACAATGAATGGTACACTGGTTCAGCAACTTAAATTTGATATTGAAATTCCATCAAGAACCTTCAGTAATAGATATCACTCAGCATATATCATCAATAGATTCAGTAAGATATCGTAATTTTATATGAAAAATTTCTGGTCAATATAATTATTATGTACCTTCGTATCTAAATAAAACTTAACAACATAAAAACTGAAGAAAATTAATCTCATAGCGGATAAAATATAGAAAGAATATATAAGTATAGAAATTTCATACATTTGAGGGTGCTATCCCCAGACGGGAGCGGTGACTACCATCTTGGTTGGATTTCTTTGGCAACCTTACGACGGCGGTGTCAAAAAGGTTCAGGCCCGAAGAAAGGCACGCGGCCAATCAAAGGGACGATAGCCAGTGGCTATTTGATCCGATTTCAAAGAGTTTATAATTAAGTGTTTGAATCTCTATACGAAATATTCATCATACACTCGAGAAGACCGGCGTGTCGTGGGTGACACTCTCTACCTGGAAGGATACACCCATCGCCCTTTGAGACAGTGGGCTGGCGTTGACGGAGCGGACGTGCCGCGCGGTTTTTTTCCCACCCGAACCCAACACCAGCTATCCCCAAACTTTTCCCTTTCTATTATTTTTTGACGTGACAACGTCTTATAAATCGATGAACGCCCGCTGCACGCACGAAAAACATGACTCATTGTCCCGTTTGTCGCGTTACGCCGAAGGCAAGCGTGCGAGCGAGAGCGCGGATAAGCGATAGAGAGGCACGATCGGCCTACCGTTCGGATTGTGCCGCATCTATCTCTCTTCCACTCGATTGGTCGATGCGTCTGAGTAGAAAAGAGACAGCGGCAGCACACAACTTATACACCTACAGTACCTACACGTGATCTGTTTACAACTGTTTATAAAGTGAAGTGAAATGTTAATGTGGTTTTCATTGTTTATATTACAACAACAATTGCGGCAATAAAGGTAATTAATTCTTGCATATTAAAAATCTGATTAACGTATAACAAATATACTTTTAACAATAAATTATCATCGATTTCTTTCAGAAAAAAAATTGTAGATTTCACTTCAGTCCTTCTTCAATTTTTTTATTAGTTTTTTTTTCTTTTACTTTTCGTATTGTTTTTTTTTCATTATTATCATTCTTTTTGCGTAGTAGAGAAGGAAGCAATAGATATATGTTACTAATGTAAATCTATATTTTAAACAAAAAACATTATGGCAATCCTTACTGCCACTCCTCGAAGTAGTCGCTCTACTTCGAAAAAAATGGCGGAATGTGAGTGGATTTCTAACATGCCACCACCAAAAAGTGATTTGGAAACCATGGTTTCTAAACACACTCGGTGCTCCACAACAGTACTCTCAGAGCTTTCTGGGAGCGCAAAACTTCCGCGGAGTCTCATGGAGCGCGTGATAACGATGCACCATGAGATGCAAGGGCTGGTGGCCAGAATGGCAATTATTAATGCGATGGAGCTAGGCAAAAATGAAGGCCTAGTATGCAGCCTTCAAAAGTTAAAAGACGTGGAGATTTCTCAGCCGCCTCCTGTTCGAAACAACTGGAGCACGGTTGTTAGCAAACATAGCAAGCGTCCAGTTGATTCACAACAAAACTGGCCTGCTATGCCGCAGCACCCCAGAACCGAAAATGAGGCGAAAAAACTTCTGGAAGCCCTCGGGCTAAAAGAAGCCGAACTGAAGGCTCAACTTGCGGTTAAAAGGCTGCCTAAAGTAATTATTTTTAATATGGCGATAAGCACCACCGAGGAGAGCATTCGCGAAGGCATCGAAAAGTCCGCGAAGGAAGCTACTACGCTTTCTACCGAGGCTTATAAATCTGTGCGTCTTAGCCATAAAATGGGACCACGTACTGGAAAGTGTCTTTTCGTAGTGACAGTTCCAGCAGCTGTTCGGTCAGCCCTTATTAGGGATGGAAGGCTTTTTATGGATTGGGAGTCGTATCCGGTGAAAGACTTCGACGGCGTTATTAAGTGCAATAACTGTCACTTATATGGACATATGGCAAAAGCGTGCACAGCGAGTGAAAAAACATGCGGCCACTGTGCGGAGATCGGGCACGATAGGGCTGATTGTCCGAAGAAAGCCAATGCTCCCAAGTGTGCAGCATGCCATAAGCACAAGAAACCGCACGATCACTCGGTAAGTAGCGTAGATTGTCCCGCGCGACAATATGCCACCTTAAAGGAAAGAAGTCAAACGGACTATGCATCGCAATGACTCTTTACGGACAGCTAAATGTAGGGAAAGGAAAGGTTACGACTGCGGATTTAACAGAAATAATACAGGCCGTGGGCATCTATGTGGTGCTCGTGCAGGAACCTTATTCCTGGGGGGCTAAACGAGGATTCACTGGGGGGCGACTGGTGCAGAAAGACCCTAAATCTAAATCATGCATATTCGTAACGAATCCTGATTTGGGGGTTTTGCACTTGTCGCATCTCTCAAGTGAGCGAACGATGGTGGCGGAGATAACGGACGTTATAGGAAAATCCATAGTTCAATATGGTCTCCCAAAGGATGTATGCGTGGCAGAAATTGACCATATAATATCCAATTGTCCCGGCAGTAATTTTATAATCGGTGCAGATGTCAACGCACAGTCCTATCTTTGGGCTCCTGAAACCTCACTAAGACGGGGCTGCCCAGAGATGGAGGAATTGATCGCCAAGCATGACCTGTCGGTTGCCAACGACCCCAACAGCCCTCCCACCTTCGTTCGCGCAAATGGTTCATCCGACATCGATGTCACACTTTCGTCTGGTGAAATTGTTTCCCGCATCTTAGACTGGAAATTCCACACAGATTCTTCAGCCAGCGATCACAGACTTATAACATTTCAACTGGCTCTACCAAATGGTCTGTGCCTACCAGATAACAACAATAGCTCTCGCAGGCGTTTTAAAACGAAAGGAGCAAACTGGGACGAATTCGACTCGGAAATGATGCGAAAACTGGACCGTTCAGCTAGAGTCTCAGTTGATGATCTACACTCTACTGTGTCACAACTGATGCACAACGTTACCCAAATAGAAGAAGAAAAACTTGGCCGTATATCCGAGGGACCGCAAAATCTTTCCCCATGGTGGAAACCAAAGCTCACTACGCTGCGAGACAAATTTAGGAAAGCCAGTAGGAAAGTTCAAAAAGCCCGTAGTCAAGCGAGTGAGCCCTTATCCGAAAACCACCCTCTCTGTATCGCACATCGGGAAGCTCGGCATTCTCTAAAAAAGGCCATAAATAAAGCTAAGAGAGATTATTGGAGAGATTTCGTCTCGGAAATGGGTGGCTCGAACCCATGGGGACCTCCTTTTCGTGCGATGAAACTAAGTCTTAGACCTAGTCAAAGGTTATCTGTCATCGTACGTCCAGACGGTGGATATACTAACAGTGCGGAGGAAACTGCCTCTGTACTTTTGGATGCACTCATACCTCAAGACAACCCTACTCGGGATGATGAGCGATCGACGCAAGCTCGCATAGCTGCTATATTGCCTCTCCACACCCCTCACAGTCAACCACCTACATTACGCGAAATCGGTGTTATCATTTCTAACCTACCCGAGGGCAAGGCCCCAGGCCCAGACTGTATAGACAAGGCGCTAGCACAAAGGGTCTGGTATCTTGCATCACACGAACTCACCACGATCTATCAAGACTGCATAACGAGCGGCATATGTCCTGACTGTTGGAAGAAGGGATTGCTTGCGGTGATTCCCAAATCTGGTAATCACCCTGCAAGTAACCCAAAGGCTTATCGTCCAATTACACTCCTGCCCATACTGGGGAAGGTTCTAGAAAGACTGATATGCACCAAAGTCGAAACGCACTTAAACGAAAACTGCCCTATTTCGAATAGACAGTTTGGATTTCGACCCGGTAAGTCAACTGAGGACGCAATACGTTTTGTGATGACAACAGTAGAAAGCTCTCGCAAGAAGCTAGTCATCGGCATATTTTTGAATATTGCCGGAGCGTTTGACAATGCGTGGTGGCCACTGGTACTGGCAAAGCTAAGGCTTAGACAAATACCTGGAAACCTATTTGCATTAATACAGAGTTACTTTAGCAATAGGGAGATAGAATACAAATCTGGCCTCACCGAAATTATCAGGAAAACTACGATGGGATGTCCCCAGGGCTCCGTCCTCGGGCCACTGCTTTGGAATATTTTATTTGATGATATTTTGTCCTTACCGTTGCCATCGGACTGTTCAATTATTGCTTACGCCGATGATGCTCTTCTGTTGGTCGAAGTAAATAGTCGCGCTGGCCTCGAACGAGCTACAAGCGGTGCACTTGTAGATATTCTCAAATGGGGAACGTTAAATAAACTGTCATTTGCTCCTGCCAAGACGGAATCCCTTCTTTTGAAAGGGGGTACAAAGCTTGACATTTCAGAAAGGTCTTCGAATATCCGCATGGGCGACTTCTCTGTACGTGTCTCTAAGCAAGTCAAATACCTTGGCGTTATCCTCGATGACGTATTGTCATTTCAACACAACGCTCAAAGAATTGTAAAGAACGCTAGTATGGCATATCTCCGTATATCCAAACTGGCTGGCAAAAACTGGGGGTTCAAAGCTCGTGCGCTTAAAATAGCGTATGGTGCTATTTTTATGGGGATAGCCGGTTATGCATCTAGTGTTTGGCATTCTAGAGCAAAGATCGGATTTGTAAAGAGAACTTTGCTGAGTGGACAACGAACTGCTCTGATTTCACTCACTAAAGCGTACAGGACTACTTCGACGGATGCCTTACCGGTCCTAGCTGGCGTACTCACACTTATCGTTCATTTGTAAAAAAACTGGCGTATAGAACAGCTTTGGCAGCCTGGCAGACTAGGTGGTCTGCTTCCACAAAAGGTCGCCAAACATATCTTTTCTTCCCAAACGTAACCTGGAGGCTCGAAGTGAAATGCCTTTCACCTGGCAACTGGGCTTGCCAATTCATATCCGGCCATGGAAAGTTCAACAGCAAACTATTTGGGCTGGGCAAGTTGGTTGAAAGGCCGGATTGCCCTTGTGGACACAACCATCAGGACGCTAATCACGTACTGTGGGACTGCCCCGAGATGAATGCCGAACGAACAGAGCTGTTTGCTGTGGTCCGTCCTCATACGGGCCCAATAGGCCACGCTGAATTAGTATCAACCAAGGCCAACTTTGAGGCATTCGATAAATTCAGATTTTAGATTCAACGCGTAGCACATTAAACTCTTCCACCACGGATTTTCAGTACGCAGATACACAGGATACCTAATATCACGTAGACTAAGTGGCTGAGCAAGTCACATTTTCTTTTTCTTTCTTTTTTTCTCTCTCTTCTTTTAAGCACAATAGTGCATGGTTTAACGATCGGTCCGTGCAGCTCTGTATCGGGCCAAACATATGAGGAGTAAAATCGATTATTTTATTGGTATTGCGTTATGGAAGGCGGCCGTGTAACAACGGCTGCATACACATAACGGGTGAACGTGGGATAACCAACTTATATAAGACGACTGCTCGCTTTATACGAGAAGCAAGCGAACAAGCTGTAGTACTGGTAGCCCTTCACGGTGTCATTAAAGTCCCGATGCTTATCCGGAGAAAATTCGCGGCAATAAGTGATCTACCTATACGGTAGCATTAAATATATTTATAACAGTATACGCTTAATGCTACAAAGGTTTTATTCTCGAATCATTTTTATTGCACCATTTATCTTTATTTGCCGAGATTGTCATCTAACGGCAACATTTTCTGTAGACAGTGTTTATATTGTTTTCTTTTTTGATCTAAGCAAATTTGATATAAGCGGGGCATAACAAGAGCGATTAGCTAATTTAGTCCTGTTCTAGTGGTATCCTTCCATACCCACTCCCTTAAAAAGGTTAATGTTGAGCAATTGAGTAAAAAGCTCCTCTTTAAAAAATGATTCATTATATCGACGGATATATTATATATATGAGATATAAACATACTGAAAAAAGCATTTTCACGTTATTTATCGTATATTAAAGAATGAGCCCTTTCGTAGTTATATTAAATAATATAATAATTGAAGGATAATAATTACCAATGAACTTAAATAGGTGTAATAATATTATTATTTAGCACACTTATATAATTATTGAATTGGCATTCACTAGACAGAACTTCATTATAATAGAGAAAACATATAAGAGTATACAATATTTTGGATATGGTTGTTGAAAGCTATTTCGGTTTCTATCAGTAGAACTATTCATTTCAAAATTAAGAAAATTTTCAGGACAGATAGTGTTATATTTTTAATACAAAAATTGATAGTTACAGTTGATGAATGAGCTAAGAAAATATACTATCAATGATTTTCAAACGAAATGATTGATTCCGTTTTTGCATTTTCGTAATTGAATTATTCTACTATCACCCTATTACAGTAACTATCAACACGGGCCAATAATAACATTACTGTCGATAATTTCCACTAACTTAAATTATCTGCGGCAAGCGCTTCGTAGCGTTTGTTTATAACTCTCGTATAATGTACCCAGCCGTGTGTTTACAAACATTGACTGCCTGTAAAGCTGTCGTATTTTTTGCACGCAGCAATTTACGCGCCTACGCCAAAAGCATGGCACAATTACATACAAATTTAGATTGTATAAATATGATAAATTACGACACGCAAACAAATAGAACAGCATGAATTAAGGTTATTATTATAAAAGAGGGTTACTAGGCTGCGGAAGGCTGTGAATAACGATTCCCCTTTCTGTAAATTAAATATTATTTATCATTGTTAGTATAACAATATGAAATTCTCTTCAGTGAATAATTTACGGTATGTGTTATTATTAAATTCTTAATGATATTGAACATGATTCGAGGGTCAGTTTTCGAATTACAATTCATAAATAAGCGGCTGGAAAAACTTCATCAGCTACAAGCGAATCGAACGATCTAATATATATTGCTTTTCCCCCAGAGTTTCAGTTAACATCTTAAAGTTGCCAACTAAGTGAACTATAATTTATGATATCAACTGAAGGCGTTTGATGGAATTTCAATATCAAATTTGAATGGCTTAAGTTTTGTACGATTCGATTCCATTTCACGGATGCATGAATATGCTGAAAGGTGATACTCGGGTCGTTAGTGACAAAACATGTGCAACCGAACAAAATTTCAATAATTAAATTTAAGTGAATTATATTTGTGAAAGACATTTTTTTTTCATAACAGTATATATTGATTTATTTCTTAACATTTTTCTATCTGGCGTTTGTTGATAGTTGGATAATTATAATACTTGGCAAATGAAGTATTTACATTTCACGATGAAAATAATATATATAAATAAAACGGACGATTTCACTCATTACTGTTTAAAGCGCAATAAAAAATTTGAACGAAGAAGTGACGTTTGATATAAAAAAGTTCATATAATATTTATGGGAAATAAGAAGTAATTTAATTTCATTCATCGTTTGAACTATGAGAATTTAAAAATAAAAGTTATCTACATATTATTATTAAAATATTCTATCTTTCATCAATGTGTAATTTTATTCCAGTCGACTCGTTTTTAAAAGAAACGAAGAGGATGCTAAAAGCTATCCAGAAAGTCGTAATGCTCGAGTTGGTTTATGAACTTTGGCACCTAAACGTAAAATAAAATCATGCGGAATAAGAATTCATACCTGTAACTAAAAGCTTCCCTCTTTCAATGAGATTACACGTCAAAAAACTTGCACCGTCGTTTTATTTTCTACTCAAATCGTGAATAAGAAAAGTGAATTCCTTGATATTTCAATATTAGGATTGTATTATTGCAAGAACATTTGGACAAGTTTATTACTAAAATAATTAAGATAATGTACATTGATTATTACACTATTATCACCATGTAGAGTATTTTAATAATGCAAAAATATTCTTACTAATATTTTGTAGTATTGTAATTGTTCAAGCTAGATTTTGGAATGTAATGTATTATGAAATTAGTTTTTTCTTTCTTTAAAAGCATATTTATTGGTATAACAAAAATTTCTATGCATTTACAATAGTTCCACAGAAATTATTTTAAAGATTCGTAAACAAATGTTTTGGTATAATTTACGATATTTACCTAGAGAATTTGATATAATTTCATTTTTTAGTTGAATCGTTGAAACTTTGTACAATTCCAAATTTTTCATCACTCACGACACTGGTTTCTTTTCGGCATCTTCAGGCATTCTATCAAACAGATGGAATATAACTATGAATTGTAATTTCTCTCTTGTATAAACGATACAAACTGTCAACTGTCTGTCAGTTCTATTGCATCCGTATGATAGAATGATTTTAGATATTGAATGGCTAAACACAGGTCGTGAGAAAAAAAATGATATCTTTGACAAAAAATGTTATAAAATATTTTTATCAACAGGGTGAAAAAATAGCAATGTGTGCTCTCATTAAAACTATATATATGCACAGATCTAACGAGGGCGCAAGCCGAAATAGCTATCAGTTATTTTAGCTAGAAAATTAGATATTGGCACCCACTAGGTGGGTGCCAATTCAATAAGTAATTTAAATCGTAAGTTATACAGAAAAATTGAATAAAAATCATGTATTCATTGAATGATTTGTGTGCTTTACATATTGAAAGTACAATTGTTTGCGCTGGTACTTGTTACTGGAGTATTTTTTAAATTCTTTCCAATATACCACTATGTCATGCCAATAGAAGAGAACTACAAAGAATATCGGAAATATTCCCCTTCTGGGTGCCTTATAGACTAAAAGGAAATACCCTTTGTTTGGTATACTTTTAGTCGCTTTGCATGAATAGACTTCACATGGCTCGTTGTGGTTTTTTTCTGGGATTTATGTCAACTTTTACCGATTTCTGGCATAAAAAAATGTTTACGATATTGCTTAGGCTTATTGATTGTTGACGCTTTATGTTTTTTTCGACAGATTCAATGAGGTATGTGATATCCTCTTAATGTTAGGAACAGCGAAACCGTCTTAAATAAATTCATATAAAAATATCTAAATTTCTTTGATTTATTAATGAATGATAGCAAATTTACAACTAAATTATAGCTTATTGCAATTTAATTGCTTTTCATATTATATATTATATGAAAGGCATTATTATAAGTAATTCGATAAAGTATTTACATTATTTAGATATAGTTAAATATTGCTTGTGATTACAAGAATTCACTACAATTCTAATTCGCCTTTAATACTGTAAGTAAGACATTGTGAAAACGTACAACCGTTGCTATAAAATCCATTCGCACATTTTACATTTTGATGGTAAAATATAATTGGGTCTGAAAATAGTGCATCGTTACGGAATGATCACGATCAGTCAATAATTTAAATGATTTAAACAGAGAGAGTAAAAAGCTAATTCCTTTATATAATAGTTTCCTGATAACGTTCGCTTAGGCATCATGCAGATTGGACCTTTTCATTTCTGAAGTCCACATTCATTGATCAAATATATACATAAGACCGCAGCTGAGAAGACCTGGACACTCTCCCCGATTAAGATAATAATTTGCAATTCACCGTCTAAACTAACATGACGCAATACTAAAAATCTCAATTATTTTCTTCTTCAGTCTTGAAATTTTTACTGATAGCAAAAATCATTTTGTTTGTACAAATAAAGCCTTAAGGCCGCAGGTTCACCACAGTTGATCTAGACTTATTTAAGAAGGAAAATAATATTGTTCGAATGTAAAATTCATATTGTTAGTATTGTTTCCCACTGGCTGCACAACTTTTTATGAGCCATGTTTCACCTCTTTGAGAACTTTATTTATCATTGTCATTTATAGATAAGAATTAGATTTTTGATGCTTTGTAAATATAATACTTTTATAAGTTTAACACATTTTAATCAGACTCAGTGTTAAACCGATACAAAATAAATACAGCTTGTGTGAAGATATCTTTTTAAATAAACGAAAAACATATCGAAAATAGTGTAATAAAAAAGTTATCAATTTAAATTTAACTTTTACTCAGTTAACACCGAATTAATTGAAAAAAAATGAATATTCTAACACTATGTTTTTCTATGAGATGCGAATGTATAAATTAGTGACTTGTAAAATAATCTGGTAGGTTTCATATCTTCGTTGTGTTAAGGTCATGTAAGTCATTAACATCTAAAAAATCTCATTATTGAGTATAGGGATTCACAATTTCCAATTTTAACCGCACGATACGGAATCGCAATATCGAAGAACATTCTGTTACAAAAGACATCGTTAGAAATGATTTTTGCATTTACTGCAGATGTCTAAGGATAAGCCAACCGCTGTGTCTTTTGATATAGGCGATCTAGAAGAGTGCTTCGTAGTATACGTTTGGTGTGCTTGGCAAATGTATTAGCAATTTAAAAAAATTAATGGCGTAGTCTAATGCCCCATTTTATTATCATAAATCATGAAAGATGTTTAATGATCGATAACCCACTGATTGCTAACGTCAAGACTGTTGAGACGGGTGATTGCAGTGTGTTGATAGATGATACCAAAAATATAATAATGCTAAATGTGTCGAAACTACACTGGTCACACTCATTTTTGCGTGTAGCCCGATTTGTCCCAAGAAATATCGTTTTTTTTCAACGCCAGAACTGAATTAATGTTTGATTATTCGGTGTCAGAATTCGAAGTTCGGCAGAGAAAGGGTTAATCCTGTGACTGCTAACGGTTTAATAGTTGAGACGAGTGATTACAGTATGTTGATAGCATCTATAATATGGTCATCTATTAGCAAGTATTTGTGATATGTCCTGACAATCGTCATTAGTTTGTTAGTACGAATACTGCTAAATTATTTTTTGAAACATTCAATGCTATCATGTCCTCTACAAGGATCAGCAGGGAATGCGTTTAATGTAGGTTCAAATGTGTGAATGAGAAACGAAGTTTCTTATTAATTAGTTGGGAATTAGCTTTTGCGGTACTGAGAGGTGATTGCGTTATTAAAACTATCCAAGGTCAAGACAGTGAATAAAAAAGTCCCGCTCGATCCCGACCTACTGTAACAGCTTACCAACGTCGACACCACCGCAATGAACATAACCAAAAGTGGTGCAGTGGAAAAATGCTTTGACCTCATAAATAAGATGGCGTCGGAGGGACTTAAAATATAAGCAGGGGCGCCGCCCAAGCGCAATGCTGCTTGTAGCTTCGGAGCATGGTAAAATAAAGTGACATTCATTGAAAATCACGTCGGTCGTAACGGAAGGTTCTTCTCACTCTCTGTGTATTTGATAGTAAAGTGACTATGAATCATGTTATCGAGCTTCTCTTACATAAACAGGCTGCGATTTAAGCCACTCGTATATATATATATATATTATTATTAAATTAGAATATTTTAATTTTAATTTAAATATAATAAATATGGAAAATATTAAATTATGTATCGTAATTGAATCTGGTTTTCGAAACTATATGAATTAAAGAAGATGTAGCTTAAAATATGTCAGGAATAAGTTTTCAGTGTTTGGTTAAATTGTAAATATATCTGTAGAATAAGAATATAATTTTTCCGGATCGTATTTATTTGAGAGAATTCCATTTGAATAATAAAATTTGATACTCTCAAAGAGTCGAAAAATAAAATATATTTTTTATGAATTTTCACAGTGAAAAACTATTTTTGATTTTACTTGTCAAAATATTGTAGAATATTGCAAAACTTTTTGTTTGATTATTATTAATGACAATAAATAGCCAATAGGTAAGCTATTCTGGGAGGAATCGTACCAATGTTTGTAAAATACTCAAAAAATATAAATTAAATAACGGCGGTTTCAATTGATGAAACGGGTTATTTTGATAAAATATGAAATTAATATAAATATTGTATTATGTCTTCAATTAATTGAATCATTATGACGCTACCATATTCAAGAAGGTATGCCGATGTTTTTTTTTCAAATAAAAAAAAACAATACACGACATTTAAGCCCACGCCAAACAACCATGTATCTGACAAATATAATGAAGACAGTTCGTAGTCCACATAATACGCACTGGTTGACGCACAGTTGAAATGATCGAATAAAGAATATTTGATGGCAGTTGGGAATAATTTTCCTCGCTGCACTCACATCCAACCTCCAAGGCGATTGCGAGCCGAAGAATGATCATTTTCTACCCCTGACCCCGCCGTCGACACCGGTTAAGGGAGCGAGAATAAGCTTCGGGGGGTGGGCGGGCGGAAGAGAGGGCCGCTGCAAGCAGAGTCGCTCCGGCAGTCTGGAGTTCGGCGACCGCGCAGTGCATTGATCGCCCTACATACCCGCCGCCCCCTCGCGACTGTCGCGATCACCCACGTCCCCCTGTCGTGCCGCGAGCTGCAGCCGACTGTTGCACTTGTTCCTTCCTCCCTTGGGAGATTTTTTCCAATGCCCAGAAACGACCAACAGCCCATACTTCACAGCGTTATTTCCTACCGATTTTTGATATTTCTGGGTGGTCACTTCAAAGCTACATATTCAGTAATTACTTTTGAACGGTGGTTGACTCGAGACGCTTTGCTGTCAAAGTTTTTATGGAGTCAGAAAACTGAAATATTTAAGTACTAAGCAGTAGCTCATTTTAGTTTCATTTAGTCTGTAAGCTTGCTTTTAAATAAAGGTCAGTTGACTTCAATATACAATACCTTAAAGTTTTGGTATCAACGAAGGAAAACAATGTCTGCAATAGTAAAATTCTTTATTTCGAATGGTTTTGTTCTTCGTCTACAATTAACATGATTTGCAGATGTTTAGTAAAAAAGTACATATCTTTATTTCTTTTAACCCTTATAACGCCACCATTTTCAACTCTTATTTTTATGAAACTGCAACATTACACACACGGAAAGTCATTTAATACATTTTTTATAATATTTTCTTTCGAAATGTTGAAAATTCAAGCTTAGCTTTTTAGAGTTTAACTGAGAAAATAAGTATAATCAGAACTACTACTGACGATGGGGTGAGCCGAAATAGCTATCAACTATATTTGTTAAAAATAATTTTGTAGAACTAAAATACATTGCTATTTTTTCACCGTGTTATAATGGAGTTCTACCAAGTGAATGCCAATTCAATCAATAAACTTTAGTACAGCCCTGTGACACTCAATTAAATTAAATTAAAATCATTTAACACTCAATTCATTATTTTAAAATAACATTTTTTAAGTCCACATATATATTCACACATATTTTCGTGGTGGCGTTTGCGTGCCTGCACGTTATAGGGTGAAGGTGATGAATTTTTGAATTTTGATTTTGAGAATTACACATATATGAAGTAAATAAGGCGTCAAGAAGTTTTTTTGGTTAGCAAATATAGATGTCAGGCCTGACGTCGACTGGTCAAAGTCATTGATTTCGGTTATGGTGCTCACATGCTCGTAACTAAGTACGCAAAGTAAATACATCTAGAATATTATTGTCAACAATAAATAAAAATGTCACGCTATATATCTCTATGCTCATTTTCCAGTCGACCAGTAGCTTTGCTTCGACTTCGTAATCGCAAAAGCTCCCGATCGGAAAGCTAGGAACAGTGGGAGGCAATACTTACAATAAGATTCTATATGCAGTGAATAAACTATGACTGGCTTTCATATGTTATAGAATTTTTCACTCCCATTCTATTATGAATGATCTAAGTTTTTGATGAAAGATTATATTTGCTAGCCGATAGTGACAGCAGCGAGTAACTCCTATGAGTGAATACAATTATGCAAGTGTGCATATGTATCTGTTTCTCATTGTATATTTATAATCTATTAGGATATAAAAATAATGCGTGAACTTGAAGAACAAATTTTGTTTTTCCATATATTGTTGGTGTTTTTTTACGCAATACTCGGACTTTTGACAACAATTTATATTATATGAATGTAAGGTTTTTTACGCGATTTTTTATGGAACAATTTGTCGCGTAAAAAGGATTGGGTGTATTTTCAAATGATAACCATTTATTTAAATGCCGTAGGTAAATAAATATTGACACATTTGAAAAGATAGTGGAGCAATATATTTTATGAGTGTTTGTTAATATTATTTTCACCCTAATATAATCCTTTAGTTAATGTAACTAGAGAAAGCAGATAACTCAAAAATAATTTATTAACCCAATATAACCCACTTTTTGGATTCGTATATATGGAACTATTTATTGACAGCGGAAATCCTGAAGTTTTGGAACAGTGGTTCTCATGTGCGGCCGCCAACAGATTTATAGTAAATATTGATATTTTAAAAGAATGTCTTTTTACAAATGAATTTGTAAAATTATTATTATTTTGAAATTGATTGAACAAACCTGGCTTATCCAGCATTTAGTCGAGTTTAAGTAAAGGGCCGTTTTAATAATAAAACTCTTCAAAAATTTTGGTCGAAGTTATACGTTGATCATAAATGATGAACGAAGTCAATATAAAGAATTAACAACAATTGCTTTATTAATTTTGTCGGTTTTACCTACAATTGTATATTGTGAAAGATCATTCAGTGTAATGCATTATATAAAAAAATAAATAACTATTTTTATCACATTTGGTGCGGCCACCATAAATTTCCATACGACCGCTGATGTTTATAATGCGGCCACAGTGAAATTTCACGCAAGAACCACTGTTCTAAAATAACATCATCCAATAATTGCACCGTCAACTGTGCATCGATGTCTGCAGACTACAGTATGAATGCAAAAGTTCGGAAAATAAACTTTTCTCGTATGGGTAGTTTTAATAAAACACCACCGTTGCCGATTTATCCTACCCCGGGACCGACCGGCGGCTTATTCAGGCGGGCTGGATCACAAAAGGCCGCACTCGGCAAAGTTTTCCCCCGTGATCGATTCGCCGCCATTCAAATTGAAAATTCGTAAAGTGACGGAGACAATGGTCTATCGTGCAATTAATTTGCCAATGGCCGCGGCTTTCATTGTTCCCCATGTCGGAATAATAATCGAAAGATATTCCCAGCCTCATACAGGCGTGAGTACATCCTGTATCGTGAAATAAAAAAAAGTGCATTAATGAGAGAATTTATCTAAAGTACATATTTTATCTTAGTTATATTTGAAAAGTAAAAAAAAGTTATTTTGGAATGATCATGACTTTTTAATGGACAAGTAAAAATAAAGAGCTTAAAGCTTTGTAAGTAAAAACAAAAAGAATTATTTATATACTGGGAACAGCTTTCTGAATTTCTTTTATTATAGAATTGAATGTCACTTTTTTCATTCCTAAAAATAAAATTTTATTAAAATAACAAGGCCGGGTTCAGAACTACGACTAAGTAAAGCGTAATGGTATAGCCGAAATAGCTATCAACTATATACCTAATAAATTTTGTAGAAATAAAATACATTGCTATATTTCACCGTGTATATAATGAATGAATTTCTACCTGCTGAGCAAATGAAAATTCAATCAGCGATTATGTTGTAATGTCTAAAAGAGTAATTAAGATGTTAACCGTCATTTCTTGAAAGAAAGACATTATATTTAAAAATAAAAACACAATGTTTAGTATTATTTCCATTCGATTAGAATAGGAATATTTTTATTAATATTTCCACTAGAGATCTGAAATATTTGTGTGATGAATTTTTGTGGCATACTTCTTTTTGGTTTTTACAATTATTCCATTCTCTACTTCCCAATTTTTAATATAAAATTGTGGAAAGAGTACTATTTACAGTAAGAGTACGATTTTGGTTTTAATATTTAAATACTTTAAGTGTAAACTTTTTTAAATATCACCAACCCGTTTTAAAATAATTTATATTACTTTTTAATTATGCGGTTCAGTTTGAAATCGTTCAACATTTATGTAGTATTCCACTGAAAAAAACGATCAAAAACGAATCTACTGTAAGTTCGCACCGCGAAAGTATCTTGAACTTATCAATTATATTCGTGATTCTTGAGAATCGTGACAGACGCTATGACGTTTTTTCTATATCTAACTTGTTCTAAAATAATGAAGAAAATAGTTTAGAAATCGAAAATCTTTGTTAAATTATAAATGAATTTATATATGATGTGAAAAAAATGCGTCATACAATTGATACATTTTTGTAACGGTGTCATTGAAAGGTTGGTAAAATAATCTGCCATAGTAAAATATACTGGTGTGTCTTAAAAATTAAATTAAAAGTAATAAGAAATTAATGCACATTCCAATAAACTATTTGCAAACAATACAATAATCAAAAAAAACAGAAATAAAAAAACCACGACAAAGTTGTTAATAAATTGGAAATTATTTATATGGTATCTCGATTAATTCCGTGTTTGTAACTATATATCATTGTATATTGTATTGTTCAGTGAATATAATAGAATTGCCTTTTTGCATGATCGGGCATGTGTGACGCTACAAAAATAATTTGATAAAATAGACTGATTTCGAGCGCCAAAACGAATATTTACGGTGTAATATTACAGACTGTCAATAAGGTAACGAACGCTATATGACAGTATTTCCCATATGAATACTGTTTTTTTCAAGGAAAAATATTTTAACAAGTCGGTATCAATATTTCCAGGGAGTGTCGGTGTCAATCATATTTTATAATGCCGATAATGGGATAAGATTAGAACGCATCGGCGTAGGTGACAAAGGGTACAAAATCATATAATATTACATGATTTTGTTGAAACTTAAATATGATTTTATGACGATGGATTTTTTAACCTTAAAGTGTTTAGTGTAGTTATAACTGTGATTATATCATATATTAATCGAGTTAGCTTTTGAAATATTGCATAAAAAATAAGCCGCAAATTTTCAGTTAGTCTATAAATAATGCATAACATTAGTGTATTGATTTAGAAGCTATTTTTTAATCATTTGATACACATAATGACGAAGAAGTCTTAAGTAACAATGAATCGGAACAGGGAATGTATGTACATATTAATGACATTCAGTGAGGATTGAAAGCACTTATAGGAGAATGGTCTTAATTTAATATAAACATACTCAATATTAAATACTCACAATTAAAATTTGATTATGTTTATTGATTGAATTGGCATTTACCAGGTAGACCTCCATTATAACACGGTGGTAAAAAGTAGCGATATATTTTAGCTCTCCAAAATTTATAAGGTATATAATATTTGAAACTATCTGTATTTTGGCTTAAGTTGAAATAGCTATCAACTATATATATTATAAATTTTATAGTACTAAAATACATTATTATTTTTTCACCGTGTTGTTGAGTTTGTGTACGTTTGATGAGCAACATAAACAATAAATAAACTATAAACCATTTGGTTCACTTTTCATTTTAATGATACGTGTTTTTACTGATCAACAAAATATAATATATAACAATATTATAATAAAACATGTTCATGTTGCCCAGCATGAACTTCTAGTATTTTTAGTGCTGCCATATTATGTTCAATATCTCACGATTTCATACTCAAAATAAAACCGTATAATGACATCTATGGTGTTAACTGTCACTTCTTGATGAAAATGCATGACAATTTGACTGCTCGCGATGAGCAAAACTGGTCGTGATAATAAAAAATGTTATAACACTACTACTAAAATTGTGTTTTTATTATTTAAAAAACCGTATAACATAACTTACTAATTAAAAAAAATATATTTATATTATTCGGTCTTATACTTTAAATATAAATCCATTTCATACAAATAGTTAAATTAGGATAAATAAATTTAAATATGGTATTAGTTTTATTTTATACACCAATGGAGTAACTGATTATGTTTAATATCACTATCTTTCAATCGGATCAATACAAATCGACTAGAGCAAACAATATTCAATGTTGATCGATAGAAATCAATGCATGACTTTTAAATGAAATTTACAGCGCCGTTGATAAGCTGATCAAAATATACAGATATACTGCCATAATACCATGAATCAACATATAATTAGAGAAATTGATATTAATTGTCTGTAGGTTCTACATCCTCGTCATAGTATTAAATATCGATCGATATTTCGTAATGACAAAATTATTTCATTATTAATATATATATACTGGATGAATATGTGTCTAGCGGTAAGCTTTATCCTACTGCTCGGGTAGATCTAAATTCAGCTATGGTCAAAAACACGTTGAAATATTTTCAATTAAGCGAAAGTGATCTCAAGCCTAGGTGTTCGCGATATCTTCATCTTACAGCTGATCACAAAAATTATCATTAAGTTTTTGTAATGTGATTTTTTTTGTTACTAATCTTATTTTTTACCAAAAAAACCTCATTTTATTACGAAACATAATAAGTTAATGACTTAAATTTTATATTGGAAATAAAGATCCTTTAAATAACACTACACTATCTGTACACTTGAATTGACACTATATGTTATAAGCCACCATTCATAAGCCGGGTTTCGCATGTCGACACATTCAGGCATTCTAGTACATATAAGAATGCACTCGCAATGACATTAGATGTGTACAGAGTTTAAAAGATTGAATTTCACCAAAAACCCTCAGTCGGAATCTTAAATTAGATTTATTTAATATTTTTTAAGAGCAATATTTGTCAGATGTTAATAAAGAAAATTATCTTCCTTCTTTGTGTTGACAATAATAGTTATTCAGTAGTGAATTTAGTATTCCCATTTGTTAGTCTTATTATTTATATATTGTTAATGGTGTTTTCATTTGGTTTTACTTTTGATTGCAAATGAGTACTATTTCAATTTAAGAGGCCCACAACATTTTATCTGTAATTTCTTTTATTTAAAATTCATATTATATTCTTAGTTCTTATATAATACAATTGGTTTTGTATAACTGGTAATTATTTTTTATAATTTGTATAGCTGATAATGCTCGCGATGAACGAAACCGATCGTGATCTTCATAATATAAAATTGTGGAAATATAACTAAATATCGTGTTTTATAATTTAAATATTGCATTTATAGTAACGTGTGATCGATAAATCTATGTTTGGTATGGAAAAACAAGACAATTTGTAAAATAGCCCAGATTTTAATTTAAACAATTATTTAAGAGCAATTGAATACTTAGTATAGATATTTCTAAATACATAATCGTTTATTATCAATGAAAATTCAGATAATGCGTTTACTGTTTATTGATTGTAGTACAAAGTATTTCTAACGACATAAAATCGACTCGCTGGCCTATTAAACATGCTCATTTGATAGGCACAAGCGAATCTGTTTCTGTCTGTTGTTTCATCGTCAGATGTCAGAATGCCAAAGAATAAAAAACGTCAATACACTGACGGATTTATATTGGGTCATATTAATCGTGTATCCTTTACATAGGTCCTTTTTAAAAACCAAAATTGCATCTAGATTTTTTATTTGACACTACAGTAATTGATATTTTTTTCTAATGCAATAAGTTCTAGTAGTTTATTTCCCTTTTATATTGTCTCAAGATAACTTTGATTGCGTAGACCATATCATATTAAGATACATTGTTTATACTTTAAATGTAAGTATGGATTTATTTTCACCGTTCATTTGTGGATAATTTAATTGAACACATACAGAAATTCTTTATTGTATGTAGTGTGACCGAGTGATTGCACGCTCCTAGTTCTCTCGGTATCAACTACTCACCGTTCGAAGCCGAGTTGAGTAGACTGCGCTGAATGAGACGCTTTGCATAATTTCGCTTTATTGAAAGGCATTTTGTTTTCGCAGTTGGGCTAGGTCAGTGATTTAATGCGGTCAAACAATAAAAACATAAGATTATATCTGCAATAACCTCACTTGCGATGCAATATTCGCTGCGATGAATTATCGAAACCGAATAAATAGGCAGTGTTTTTGTTTAGCATACAAAACAGTAAATAAATAGTACATCCGTTTCGATTCGTTAACACGATATGCGCCAAAATTTGGAAACTTACAATATAAAATATTATTTTGGCAAAGCAATTTTCTTGCAAACTATTTTTTCAACCATGTGCACATTGAATTTATATAGAGGCATCTGAACCGAATTGTTTCTACGACAGCTGGCTATCACTTAATTGCCCTAGCTTACTTTTTCTTAGAGTGCATAGAGAGAAGAATTCTTTCTAATTGTTAGCTAATCGCTTTCGCTACATCCTGTTTTTAAACATCAAGACAGAAATGAAATTTGGTATTAGTAGACTTGAAAGACATTTAAAACAATTCTATATTTTTAAGATAAGAACATATCAAGTTTGAATAGTTGAAACTTTGTACGACTCCACATGATTTGTCAATTATGAACCGAATTTCACCTTTGGGCATCTACAGGCTACGGTTCGAGCCAGTTTATTTTGTGTTAATTCTGTTGCATCCACGAGAAACTCTGGTCAATAGTGACAAGACATTTAGAGTCGTACAAGAATTCAAATTTGATATTGAAACTCAATAAAGCACCTTCAGTCGATATTTTAAATTGTAAGAACATATATTTATTTATGAAATGTTACATTCACTGTGTAGAACTGGTTGTCGATAGCTGAAATATACATTATTTACTACCTGCCAAGATTGTGATACCACCGAATGAATTGAAACGTTGGACTGGCATTGTATTTTGTGCAGTACGGTAAATTAGTTACGGTGCTCACTTACATCGGCGCTTACAGAATAACCACTGATAAATGTAAATCAAACATATTTCGTAATAATTATTTTTAGACTCGCTTACAATATGACAATTCACTTAAGCTAATTATTTATTACTGACTTGCTAAGACTCTTACAAGCTTGATTAAATGGATAATTCGTAAAAATTCTAATCTCTAAAATTATTTTAAAACAATATCGCGAGCGAAATCTGCTGAAGCTGAAAATTCACAATTTTTGATGATGACTTGACGATATTCAAAGCTCTCTTTTATAATTACGTTTGGAAAAGGTGAATCTCACGGGAATGACGTGTAAGAGGGGGAGTGGAGTGATCGTTGCCAATTATAACAATTCTTACTTAAAAATAGTTTTTAATTAAATTTGATATATTTTTTTTACCTCATACAGAGTAGTAAAATATATATTTTAACATATAAAAATGTAGGTTTTGTAAATAAAGAAAAAAATCATTATTGGCGCTTTCTAATAAAAACTATTTTTACAGTGTCATTATTTTTTCTAAATATTTTAAAATACAAACAAAATGCGACTGGATAAATAGTAATTTATTTGTTTTAAAAACATTCGATTATTTTTTGCGACTGTTATAAGCCCCTATATGTTTTACATAAGAAATATTTAACACACGGTGAAAAAATAGCAAAGTTTTTTAGTTCTACAAAATTATTATTTTTTAAGATATAGTTGATAGCTATTTCGGCTATGCATAAACTAAAATTTGCTTATCTATATATAGCTGTGTAGAAATGGTACACAATACATATTCTCTCCTGTTTTAACGACCTAGCTTGTTTATTGATCGCAATAAAACAAAAAATTGTAAATGAAACTAAAAAGGTGGCTATATCAATAAGTTTACATATAACACGGAAATGGTCCATTTCAGAAACAAAACGGCTCTCCGTATCGGGTTGAGCAATTGTGATCAACATACATTAGTTTGTTCGTTAATAATCCTTTATTACGATGAATAGAATATCAACGATATCTTATTAAATTTTGTACAACTAAAATACATTGCTATTTTTTCACCGTGCTATAATTGAGTCTACCAAGTAAACGCCAATACAATCAATAAATATTTAACACTTTTCATACGAAATTTTAAGCGCAAATGTTATTATTAGTTTTATCGGGATATAAAATTGTCTAATAATATACTCTCTGTTGACACAAACTTGATGATCCTAAAATGAATGTAAGTAGGTATTACATGTATGCTTCCTGCATAAGAAGCACGCAAATAAATTGCTTCAATGGATATCATCTTCGTTATACCACATACCGCATCAACGAAGTATTAATTCCCACCGTGAACTTTACAAAGGCAAAGTAAACACGTAACATCAAATAAGTATGCATTGTACTAGAAGATACGCAAAGTTTCCTCGCAAACTTATCCGATAATCCGTTCACGGGAGAGAGGAGGCCCGCTGGATCGCACGAGAGGGACGAGAGTAGCGCCGAAGGCTGCGGCGCGACCTTCTAGTAAGAGTGGCGGCCTTATACCTCTCCATTCATCGCTTTATGGTGATTTGGAGGCCACGGGATTAATGCTCCGGATACGAATTAGGAGAAAGTTTTTATGGATTGGAAACAACAGACAGTTGTATTTGTCTTGAATTCATACGTAACGCTTGGAAGTTATGCGGCTAATATGTTGTCTAAAAATTTTAACGCACGATATAAAAAGATGTAATCGAAAATGAAGGTCGCTTGGATTGTTGTTTGAGTTAAAATTTATTATCATTGTGAAAGTCGGAATCGTATACTCTTTATACGTTCGTGAACGCATACAAGAGTTCAAGTATCGATTTGACTTCTTTACACAGTTATTGATTATGATAAATTCAGATATCAAAATCTAGTTGCTTTTTGATAGGTATTAGAATATGAATGAAATTTTCCGTATTCGTTTCAAAATTAAATTAAGGATAAATATGCTTCCCTCGCGATATGCGGTGAAAGAAAAATTAGAGAAAATAATTGAATTGTATATATTATTATAGAAACAACATCTTTCATCGAATTTAAATACAATATAAAAGTTTTATACACTTGGTTCGGTAAAATTAGGGTCGTCTCCACCATATTTAATTGTTTTTATTTACTAGCAATTTTGAATAAACAAAATATTTTATTTTCATGTTTGCAGCTAATTAATACATCAGCATGAAGTATTTGAAATCGTAAAATCATCAAAGATAATCTCGATGCGAATTTTTATGTCATTCAAAATTGATTTCTGTATAAATGAAATCATACACACCCATGTCCAGATCTAAAAAATATAATTGAAAAAAAAACTTTACCTTAACGTGAATATAAAGTCTAAAGCAGGCTTAAGCGATCTTTCGGCATTCTATGATTATCTATTGCATTCGTGTGAAATAATGCGAAACCCGCATCGTGAGTAATCGAACTTGTGAAATTGTACATATAATAGTTACGAATAAAATTTTATATTGAAGTCCCATCAATCCATCCTCAGGCGAAATCGTGAATTATTTTGTAAATATTTACACTAGGAAATAACGTCAGTATGAATAAAAAATGCTAAAAGATGTACACCGAATGATCCGCCAATTGTTGTAGAAGTTAAAATAGTTATAAATTTTCTCACGGTTATAATATAAAGCTAAAATATGCACTAATTATCCAAGAACGGTTTTTATCAAACGCCGTTAAATGTTAACAAATGCTCATTCTATTTTATGTGAATACATATAAATAAGAGACGGATTTTATTTTACGAAGTGTAGTAACTATCACATTGCAAATAATAAATCGCTGACAAGCATTGTAACTGAATCCATGTCACAAACATAATAATTTATTTGATATTTTATTTGCGTCAACCGAGAAAATGGTCAGGAAAATTTCCACTTGAGCAATAAAAGTACATGAGATCTCGTCAACAACTATGAACAATATCTCGCGCTATGAGAAAAATAGTAACGGCAATTTGAGGAGATTTAATAAGGTCCTTGAAACTATTGAAAACATATATTTATCTCGATATTGCAAACATGTTTATACACAAAATTATTGTGATAGTATAACATTGACACTTTGTAAGAAATATTCGACTTATTTTTATTTTACGCCTGTTATAAGAAATTTAGAAAGTAAAGCTTAAACGTTGTTCTTTGTTGAAAATGATTGTTTATTTGTATACAATAAGAATGATTTTTTAAAAAATATTTCCATAATAATGATTAATATATCAACATAAATGATGGTTACTATCTTTTTTAAATAATTTGGGATTTGTCAATTTTAGACCATTACTTGTATAACACGGTGAAAAAATAGCAATGTATTTTAGTTCTACAAAATTATTTTTAACAAATATAGTTGATAGCTATTTCGGCTCACGCCATCGTCAGAATTATGCTTAAACTAACATTTGCTTATCTATATATAGCTGTGCAGAAAAGGCACACAACACATCCTCTCTCCTGTTCCAACGGCTTAGCTTGTTACTTAACACATTACTTGTATACATAGTTTATACTTCAAAAATATTTACGAACCCTAATTCTCTCCATATATAATATTATAACACAAGGTATTTCAAGAATTGTAAAATTTCAAAACATCGATAGTTTTTTTGATTGGTAGATTTATCATTAATTTTCCATATGTAGTTAATCATTTTTTAGAATAGTGATTTGATACAAGTACGTAAGGATGTCTTGAAAGTGTCAAGTGTCTTTTTATAAATTATTTGACGAATCACCATCATATATATTGACTATTACTTTGTTTTTATGATATATTATATCAATGTATGCACTGATAAACTTTTGTATACTATGGTTATAAGGGCAAAAAAAAATTGCATGCAATTTCTTTCTTTTAATGTGTTAACTGTGACTTCTTGGTAGAAAGGTATTATATTTAAATAATAAAAACTCAATATATAGTACTTTTTCCAAAATTTTGGTGATTAATTTCAATTGGCGTATTTCAACGGCTCATGAATATGGCCAGCTTTATTAAATTAGACTTATTTATGTTATTAGAAAAACTATTAATGAGTTAGCATAAGTATTTAAACTATTCATAAAATTTTCGACGCTAGAATATAGACGATATATTGTATGCGTCTTCTTACACAGTATACAATGTGAAGCTTCCGACGATGGCGAAAGCTGATATAGCTTAACAATCATATATTAAATGTTATAGACCTAAACAATTAACTGTTTACCTTAATATTTTCAAAAATTTATTCCACAAAGAAAACTAAGACCACCATCGCTCATACTAATGGTTTTGATTTTCATATTATAGAAATGTGGAAATATTTCTAAGCATTGTGTTTTATTTATTAAGGTAAATACTTTTCCACCAAAATATGACTCAAAACGTCTTAAAAGTGATGTGTCTATTTATTGTTTGACAAAGAGCTCAAAATCTATTATTTATTGAATAAGCCAAACAAAATAAAGTCGCTTGGCATGAATTATCACATTCAGCGTGCACTCGGCTTAACATTCTATTCCCCTATTATTATCAATAAGTTAAATACATTACGGATTTCTAAGAACGCCCACCTTTAAAGCATTTAATAGATGCAAGCTATATCGCAAGTCAGTGTGGTAATAAAACAAATTTTACGACAGACAATCGCGTAAAACTTTGTCAAATGCGTAGTGATGTAAGCAACACTAATAAAACGTCAGGCCGAAGCTAATGCTCTGATTATATTAATATTTTCGCAAAGGATTATGACTGACTATTGCGGACGCTAAGCACGGCTGGGGCGTCCGAAGAATTCTCAAGTATTTTCGACAAACTCAAAGCTCTTCCCTATAATATATCATCGCTGAGATACATTACGTGTCGAGCTCTGACGGTTAGGTTTATTACAAGAAATTTCTCATGTACAATTATTTGTCAAATAATATGAATTACAGCTTTTTCTGTTATTATTGTGCATGTTTTGTCTCAAAAACCGAGTTTGTTAGTCATATTATTTGCTTGTTCTATTAGAATGTAAAAAATATTTTGATAATAGATTTCTATTCAAATGCATCAAATAAATATTTCGATATTATTCACCTACCCCTATCCATTGTCTAAATTTGAGTGGAGGAGAGAGAGTGAATAGTTTACAGCAACACATTTTCCTGAAAGACTTCAAAGGGACTGTGTGGTCACTTTAAGCATTTTATTATGCGTCCGTCATACAAACATTAACATAAAAAGTTTTAAATATTAAATATCTTATAAATTTTGTAAAACTAAAATACATTACTATTTTTCAATTTGTTATAATGTAGTTCTATCAAGTAGATGCCAATTCATTTATGATATCGACTGAAGGTGCTTGATGGAATTTCAATATCAAAATTGAATTGTTACAACTTTGAACGATTCTACTTGTTCTGTCACTAACGACCCGGGTTTCGCTTTTCGGCATCTTCAGGCATTCTATCACACGGATGCAACAGAACTGACGTAAAATAAATAGTTAGCATCGTCAAGGCGAAACCCGGGCCGTTAGTGACAAAACATGTGGAATCGTACAAAGCTGTAACAATTCAAAAGTGCCAATTCAATCAATATATAGCGTTCTATATTTGTATTTAAAAGCTTCACAGGCTGTGCGAAACTGGTAACATGTCATAATATAGAAAAGCTTAAATATTCTTCACATATATGTACATGTTTTTTTTTCTGTGTAATATTTTTCTATGAAGGATTTACTCTCAACAATTTTCCGAAAAGCGTGAGGAACATTTTGATATAGTGATTTGAATTTCAATGTGTCATAATTTGCGGACAGCATGCATCTGTTTTCAGTGACGAGCCGCTCTGTAAGTAATATTGTGACAACCATTTTTATTTTGAATTGTTGACTTTTGTTATCTTATATTTTTTCCAAGGCTATCTTTGACTCACGTTAAAGTATTTTTTATGAGTGCTTCCACCATAAAAATACTTTTAATATTGAATAACCCTGGGAATATTGAAAAAAAAATATATAATTTATCTTGCGAGTGTATATAGATGTATAACGATTTTACAGGGTTTTGAAGTCGTTTATTGGCAATAATATATAGTATAATATAAGAGACATGTAATCAAACTTGATAATTTTTAGTAACTTATAAAAATTATAGTAACTAACACAGGAACTTTTTTTACCAATTTACCTATTTTTTTAAATATAGCGACAATATACACTCCAGTGTGGAGAAAATGGCAATATATATTTACATATGAAGAATTCCCGCGAAAATAACATAGAAAAGAGTTATTTTACACTGTGTAACTAGATTTACGTTATTTTACTTATTATTCATAAGAAAATGATCGTGAAGACGGTCGATTTAGTATTAAATACGTAAAAAAACACGCATTATTAATAATTTTTTCTAGAAGAAAACACCAACAATTTTCACAAGATTAGCAATATTACCAAAATATTTAAATATGAAAGCTTAATAATTTTCATTATTATAAAAAGATCTAATTCTCGAAAAAAAAGTTTGATTAAGTCCACGATGAAGACATGTATTATAGGTCTAAAAACATAAGTTGCTTTTATGAATCAGCAATCCATTTTATCAATTGCAAAGATTTTTTATCGCTGTTAATTCATATTTCACAATACATATTTCATTTTGCACTGATTACTCCTGTAATATTATACGAAAATCTATTTTTTGTTATTTTTTTTTATCAATTCGTGTTTACTCAACTTATCTTCATAATATTATCGTCATATAACATGTTATTGGTATAGTTAATTCAAATATATATGATAATAACAAAATAAATTATACAATATATAATATATATTTTTATAGAAATTTTGTAATTCAATTAATATTATAATACTATTATTTGATAGCTCAGTTTCTATTTTGAAAGGTCTACATTTTCCAAGTCTTTTGTCTATATCTATGTTTACTAAATCTTTGTTCTAGTAATGTATGTTATTATTAAATATATTATAATACCTTTATATAAACAGAAGCAAGAATATAACGTCAAAAAATCAGACGTGTATTATGAAGTTGCTTTATAAGACAGTGAAATAAATTGCGAGTAAAGTTAGTAAACAATATTTTCGATGTCTACGTGAGCTTTGGCGGATGCGATCGTATTAAATATTTTTTGGGTCATTCAGAAGGTATCGAAGTTTAATAATATCTTTCACACGGCCAAAGCTAAAAGACTTAGAGGCAAATAACAGCGAAGTCACACTGTGATACTATTTTGGCGGAGTTTCTAGTATGGACTTTAGAACTGGACTTTTTCCACTCCTGAATTTTATAAAACATATATTTCCGTTTTCTTCACTGTATTTCACATATATTATAGACGAGACTAAAAATAGTAAGCTAATAAATTTATCCGGTCTCTGAAAAAAAACTGAAATTATGTTCTTGGTTTATAGCTATAGCATTTACCACAATTCCATGTTTTTTCAGTTATCTATTGCTCTTGTATTTATGTGTTTAAACAAAAGCTATTAAACATTAAGAACTATAAACGCTACGTATTGTTTTAATCAAAATTAAAAGATGTTAGAACAATGTTGTATTCTGGCATTTTTTTGTATTATCGATTTGAAAAAGTCTTGTACATTGTTGTCCTTAATATCTCATTAGAAAAATTTAAATCGACGGTAGAAATATGAATTTCTATGTAATCAAACAAAAAATATACGAGAGACTTTTCAATAGAAAGTTTCACAAAAAAATGTCTAAAAAACACTGAGGAATTGTATTATTATGATTTGATATTTGAACACGAAAATGATGTGTTATATACATACGTATCCTACAATACTTCATAACTTCTTTAAAATAATACACGGTCCATACCATCAACATACGGAATGCATACAGTATTTCTATTACTTGTCGTGTTGATATCATTTCACATTTCGGCATTAGTTTTGATTAGTAGTGGTATTCTTGGTGATAAGGGAGCTCGCACATTGTTTGCATAAGATCTGTTACAAGGCGAAACTGCACAATGATAATTGTCAGCCGGTTCGGTTCACACAGCTCGCGAGTCACAACATAACGGAGCGAGTTCAATGCATCGAGATTGCGATACGGAGACATTGCCACAATGAGGGAAGAGAGTCATCTCGGGTAGGGTGGCCAAGAAAAATTCTTACAGAGTGAAAAAATTAACACGGTGAAAAAAATAGCAAAGTATTTTAGTTCTACAAAACTATTTTTTTAAATATAGTTGATAGCTATTTCGGTTCACGCCATCGTCAGAACTGTGCTTAAACTAACATTTGCTTATCTATATATAGCTGTGTAGAAAAGTTACACAATACATCTTCTCTCCTGTTTTAACGACCTAGCTTGTTTCCTGCTCGCAATAAAACTTACAATTGTAAATGAATCTTAAAAATGCGGCTATGACGATAAGTTTACATGTGGCACGGAAATGGTCTATTACGGAAGCAAATCAGAGCCCATCCCACCATGGAGAGGTTTAATTAATGGGCTAGACAATATATTAGTTTGTTCGTTAAGAATCCTTTGTGATAGTTAATGTATATTGATTTCCAGCTGTTCCAAACCTATTTTTCCATTTCCTGCTAGCAATAAAACTAAAAAAAAAAAAATGTGAATGAAACTAACAGGCGGCAATTTCAATAAGCTTAAATATTGGAAGGAGATGGTTACAAGCTTATTGCAAGTGATATCAACTAATACAAAACAAATTTAAGCGAGGTTAATTACACTAATTTTTGTAGAGTCGCAAGCATTATTAAATGGATCCCGTGATCCTAAGCCGGTCCTAATCTTAATAATATAAAAATGAATAAATCTTTATCTATATTGCGTTATTATTTACTTACAGATAATATGATGTATTTTCACTAAGAAGTGACAGCTTACACATTAAAAGTATATTACATCATTAGTTGACGTAACGCGCTTTGCTGTAGGTTTTCTTCCTTGAATGATGTCGAAGTCTTTAAACATCCAATGGTAATCTAACCCCATCTATTTTATCAACGAAATTGATTGCTAACCAGGCACTGACCCGTATTAGGGTCTGTATCTGTAGGACTAGAGGCGAACCTAAGCGAACCTAAGCGAACCAAGCCAGTTCTAAGCTATTGAATTAAATTGTGAAAACTCAAATTACTTTCTAAGTTGTTGTAAAATCATAAGTTATCTATTATTTATTATTTCAATCGAACATACTAATTGCTCAAGTGGTTGGCCACCCGAAATCTCAGTGCATGACGCGAATAAACTATCATCAGCGAAGAGGAAGTGTTTGACAGAGTCAATTGCAGCGGTTCTAGCGGAAATGTTAGCCCCAATCAAAACAAACAATTGCATTTGACTATTATTACATACTGCAGTGCATTCATACGTCAGTTTAAATACTCGCGAGAGACAAACAATCGTGCCGGATCGAGCGACCGACAAGGTATCAATGTTGTTAGCAATATTTATTTGATATTACGAGTAATCTTGCTTGTTTGATAAGCACAGATTACAAACCGATTAACATAATAAATTAAATACGATTCGTTTAATACTCTTATATAACACAAGATTTCTAGTGTTTTTTATGTGGGTCAAAGATAAATTAAAAAATCTTGATTAATATATCATTTGTAAAAAGCGCACTGTTTATTTTAAATAACGCAAACTACAAACAAAAAAATAGCTATAAAACAAAGCATGAATTACGCCATCATAAGAACTGGAATAAAAAAAACTGTAGATTAATTAAATGAAATTTTCTGTATTTCTGTAAGTATTTTTTTAAAATGAAGATTTTCAAAAGAATACAGATTGTCTTCATAAAGGCAACATTTTAAAATGAAATGGATGTTTGAACTTATTGCAAAATATTTTTGAAAATGTTATCAAAAATAGAAAGTTGGTGCGAAGGAGGGTATAATTTTGGCGATAAAATCGTATTAAAAGTGTTTTTTTTTAATACTGGCTAATACCCAACAACCAATTTCAACCCTTAATACGAAGTAACATACCAATGATAAATGATAATCATTTGTGCAGCAAACAATTTTTTTAAATTAACATTTGTAAACTTTTTTAATTTTCGGATTTAAAGAGCTGGAGGCTAAGTTAGTGACAAATTCTACTACCTTGGTAATAACCCATTTTCACACAAGCCTACTAATTTTTGCCAAGCTTTTCAAGTTTATCGCAGTCTATTCGAATAGCTGGAGATATACTGTAACAGGGGCGAGTAACTCAAGCCAGTCTGACCAACGGAGAAAAATCATATTTTTATTTCATCCCAATTTTGTGTATATCAATACAAGTTTTTGATAACTGCTGCGAAAATACTCCTGCCAATTATCTTGTAGCGTATAACGCTATTGTTCAAACGGGGTTCGGACTGTGAGTGAGTAGCGGATGGTGGCGGATAAAACGTTGAGATCCCTGGGCTAAAATACATTCTAAAAGACGCAATGAATTCATTAAAGTAAAGCTTTCCTCTCTTGTTGAACAAAGCTTTTGTGAGATTTGCGAAAGTCTGTCCGGATGAAAGTTTTAATTCGATAGTAGGAACAGCTTGATAACAGTAACACTGAAAACATTATTTTGCCTCCTCAACTGAAAAGGTATGGTCGAAGTTTAACATTCCGGCTCTTCTAATTAAATGAAATGCTGAGGGACTTACTCGGTAAAGATGTATAAACTCGTGAACGCGTTGCTTATTTTGCGAAGAAAACATTTACAGACAATGCAAACAAAGAGCCTTGTGTGTGTGTAATTGCTTTTGATAACTTTTCCTCATAAAAAAAAAATATTTTTTTGCGCTTTTCTATTATATATCCATTCTGAGTACATCTTTTTTTAAAAAAAATACATTTACTTCTAATGTACTATTTAAGTATTCTATAATATAACTCTTAGTAGCGGTTCCATTCGTAGAGATCATTATCAATTGATAAAATATAAATCTTATCGAGTCGATTTACACAAAGTTAATAGTTACAGTTTATTGATTGAATTGGCATTTAATTGGTAGTACTCCATTCTAACACGATGAAAAAATAGCAATGCATTTTAGTGCTACAAAGTTGATAATAAACATAGTTGATAACTTATTATATACGATATAATGATACAAACTTTACGATAGAAAAAAACAAGATAACATGAAATCATACAGTTGACAATTAAAATATTAAGGACTCGTTTGAAATAAATATCTACTTATCTACAGTTAAAAATAAAATATCAGTCAGTATCAATGATATATATTCTTCATGGAAAAAATATTTTGAGCTAAGAAATATTAGTAGAAATAAAAAATGGGAAAATTTAATTTTAACTATATTGTTGTGATACCTGGATCCTGTGGAACTGGAAGGTCATATACTCCACATTGAGAGTGGATATGAATATGAAAATGTAAGTTAATTTCTATTGACGCTAGATATCTAATCGAATATTTTTTTAATTAATCTAGAGAGAAATCAATTCTTATAAGCTAAATTGAAAAACATGTTCAATTAAACTTCCTATGTATATTTGCATAGATTAATGAAAATGATTATAGCAAAGGCAAAGATAAAATAGTTTCTATAAATCTAAAATTTTTAGCTAAACATAAGCTTCAGTCTATTGATTTATGATATTTTCTGTTTATTTGGTTTATGAGATTTATTATTAGTTTTTAATATCAAAAGTGTTCCTATATAAAGAAAAAAATGTTTCCAAATTAAAACTATTCGTCAACGTTTTTAGTACAAGCAGTATTGTCCTGATAGTTGTAATATTGAAATTAGTCATTTTGAATGCTTTACTTATCGTCAATTTTATTTTAACAATAAATAATAATATTCACGAGAAAATAAATGAGGTTATATTGTAGCTATCCGTAAGAAATATATTTTAATATTTTACAAGATAAAGGACACAATTTACGTAAAAGTCAATCAAATGCAACATAAATATATATTTATACACTTTGATGAATAAAGTTGTGTAATAAATAATGAAGATAACGTAATCACACATACAGTAAGATGCTGTTTGTCATTAATTTCACAACAATGTTGTGCTAATAAACACTCTCCAAAGAAATAATCAATGCATACGCTTGTGAATTGACTTTGCAATACTTTGGAATGTCGATCCTTGTTTTAATCGCAATTGCTTTTAGATATATCTTCGTGTTCTCAATTATTTACGATTTATAATATCAATTGCGAGTACCGAAACCCACACGACCCATAAAATAAACATGTTAATTTGAGCCATTTAATAGGTGTCCGTTTTTTATTTCAGGCTGATATCCTGGATTTAATTTGTTCCGGAAATACGTCGGTCGAATGGACACCTCCAGGCAGAAGAAAATTAAAGCCGCACCGGGGGGAAACTCTCACCTTGACGACCTACAAAAGGATAGCCTGAAACAACAACTGTAATTTACAGAGCGGAGATTACCGACTAGTTTCTACGTATTGAATTGAGATTCAAAATAATCGATAAAATTCACAACATCGCAGATGGGTTCGTCACAATATGTCATTGGAATCTGTATGAAACATAAATTATATTAAATTAAATGAATTTTATGTGACAAGTCATTAAAATAAGCATCAACAGATTAGATATTGAGTAACGAAGCTCTATTTCCAGAAGCTTTATAAATTGTTTATACGTGACATGTTGATATAGTATTAACTTTTCCGGTCGTTGAATGATATTTAGTAAAATGATACGCATTTTTTTATTAAAAAAAAATCGTAATTATGCTAGATTACAACGTAAGGTAAAAAGTGTTCGCAAATATTTAACCATCCAAATCAACGAAGTATTTATTTGAAAATGAATTTCGCATTCAAGAGTAGAAAACAAAAATGTGTTACTTTTTTCTATAATTAACAACATATTGAAAATCAAAACGAGAGATTCTCCCTATACAAGTGACTATTTCATAACCGATTTGCTTTTCTGTTACATGTTCCATAAATACGTGATACGCTGAAAATTATCACTGCTAAGTTATTATTGTCGTTGACCTAAAATTCAGAAGGTGATTTATATTCCGCAGGTTATAAAACAAAATTGATTGTCTGTTAGTCCCGGTACTTGTCGCTGTCATCACTGTAATATTTGATGAGGAAACTAAACTGATGCATAAACGGCTATGCTATTAAATAGCCACAAAATATATCAATTTCCACACACTTTAATACTGAAACGTACTATGAATACACCTAACCAGACCGGATCCTACCTTATCAGAAAGTTGTGTGGCGTAGTCGGGTGGCTGATTTAAAGGTGCGGCAAAATCCACCTAGAGTGTCTTTAAAAAAAAGTTATAGCTAATTAGTACTTGTGATAATTTTGTTAATGAAGAAGGTTTGCAAAGATTATCCCCACTATCAAAATTATATTCTGGATTTATGAACGCCGATAGTGTTACGAATTGGTTTGATATTGGCGCAGATTTTTGAGACATGTTAAGTATGAATAAAATATATTCATTGAATTGGCATTTACTTGGTAGAACTCCATTATGACACGGTGAAAAAATAGCAATGTATTTTAGTTCTACAATTTTTTTTATAAGATATAGTTGATAGCTTTTTCGGCTCACCATCGTCAGAACTAAGTCTTAAACGAACATTTGCTTATATATACAATTATATATATATAGCTGTGCTGAAAAGGTGAGAACAGGAGAGAAAATGTATTGTGTACCTTTTGTATATTGTACGATAGCGTGAACCGAAATAGCTATCAACTATATCTTATAAAAAAAATTGTAGAACTAAAATATAATAAATTGCTATTTTTTCACCGTCTTATGAATAAAATAGAAGAGTTATATTCTCTGGCGTCTCACGTATTATATTTGGGCGTATTATAATATCTTGCCATTTTTTGGTAACATTTTTAGTGTATACTATTTGACATCGATAGGCACTATATTTCATTATTTACTACGATTTAAAATATTTATGTCGGTTAATGGAGATAGAATGATGTATTCTGATTTTTTATAAACCTATCAGTGCGGTCGCTCCATTTCCACAAACGGACGGCCAAATTCCTAGGTGCGGACCGCACCTAGTCGTAGCTTCGTATGTTGGATTCATTCTTTAAAAAGAAATTCTTCATTGTTGAAAATGTCAAGCATTTTGATCCTGGTAATAATCT
The DNA here is from genome assembly GCA_028555115.1 of Himalopsyche japonica. Taxonomy (NCBI): domain Eukaryota; kingdom Metazoa; phylum Arthropoda; class Insecta; order Trichoptera; family Rhyacophilidae; genus Himalopsyche; species Himalopsyche japonica. Next base: position 117,987 of record JAHFWJ010000214.1, on the reverse strand, counting down.
ATGCAATCGTGGGAATGTAAATGTTCCTCTTCCTACTCTCCCGCCTGCCGTTAGTATTTTCAATGGAAAAAAAACTATTTACCTTCCTCTCGAAGATGTTTCAGATGTCGCTAAGATATACTGTCCGTATGCAAGAATGTTCACGCTAATTCCTTTCAAAAGTTGTAAATATTTCTTATTACCTTGAGCAGAATATAAACAATAATTAATAGAGTTACATTACATATACGTTTTATTTCTTAAATCCATTTATGGCGACCGCAATTGCCAGTGTGTTTGAAATATTATATGCATACATAATATTGTTTGCAGATATTATCTAAATAATTGTATGATCGCTATTGTTATTAAATACTTCCATGCTAGAATGTCAAAATGAAGTTCCGATTTGTTGTATTGATTTGTGGCTATCTTTTTAGTTTTTTAGCAATTATATTCATCCGAGTAATTATATCGATCACGTTTTTTTGTTAAAACGAAGATCAAGCAAGGTCATGTTCGAAAAATGAAAGCTGCGTCGCACACCTTTTGTTGAAGATCATTGATAATAATATGATAAATAATTTTATATCCTGAATTATGATACGAAAAGATTTAATTTCAGAATAATTGAGACGATATTATACATATAAATATTTTAAATTTACTTTCGCCATAGTCCTGTCGACGGTAGAAGTCGAAATAACCATCAAGAAGCATATTTGAAATTTTGTGCAGAAATACTTCGATACTTTTTGGAGTTCAACGAAGTAAATTCCGATTCACTAAATATCCTGAATTATCTAAAATATTTTGTTTTTCGTTCATTCGCATTAGTTATATGATACCTGTAATATATATATAAATATCATCAGAAAATATTGTTTGCGATCAACTTGTTGTATTCGCATTCTACAATTAGCACTATTAATTGTTTAAACAACGACGTTTTGCAATATAAGCGATAGACAAAGTAACGTGTAATACGCGTTCATATAAGAGAAAGGAAGGTTTACAACCCGTAAGTAAATGTACATCGTCACTTAAACTTCCTTCGATGAAAAAAAAATAGTAGAGCAGACTACGGAAAATGTAAACTTGTGAAATCGTACAAAGCTTCAACGATTGAAGCTTTATATTAAAATTCCATCAAGCACTTTCAGGCGAAGTCATAAATTAATTGAAAATTGTTAAAAAACACTAATTAAGGGATACATTCGTAAATAATGCTTGTAAATTACTTAGTGAAAAAGCTCGCTACAAGTGAAAATTTTCCTTTTAGAATGATTACGGCACAGAAATAAACAATCTTGCAATTTTAAACTAAACGCAGTGAATCGTAGTTTAAACTGAACAAGTATCCGATAAATAATAAAAATATAATACTAAATGTAAAGTATCTTGCTGTGAGTGTTTTGTGAAAATTAAGAAATAGTATTAGAGATTCTCTAAAATACATAGAGATAATTTGTGTACGATTAATGACTGAAACATAATTCTAGAGTAAAATATTTCACGTGATCCGTAGTGAAAGAAAAGTCGTATTTCGTACAATGCTAACAAATCATAACGAGAGGCCGTTTTCGAATAATGTACTTTTACAAGTGCTTTACACTGCCAAAACTTAATGAACATTCAAGATAAATCACCGACAGCGAAACATTTTACGACATTAATAAAGTCAAGCAAAAAATACCACCCCTGAAATGAGTACACACAATTATTTCATTCGTTACAAAGTTTTCGTGAGTATTTTTTTTCCTCACAGGCTTTATTTAATTTCCTTTGGAAGTTTACAATAGTGTTAAATACTCAGTTTCTCATTCAATAATCAGTATACGCAATCTTGTAGTTATTGTTTTGTCTTAATTCCCGTAAACGTTGACTGAATTACATTATTTGATCAATATCCTTGAACATTTCTTCTTACACTATTGCCTAGTTTCGCAGCTTTTGAAATTAACATAAGTAATACAAATTACTTAAAATGCGTGATTTGTGAGAAGCAACTGTTGGTATTATGTAGTCATTCATGTAACGCGCGAGAGAAATAAAATTAATTTTTGCTATCAGAAATGTAAAATGGCTGTTTTTTTATTGGAAGTTTTTCTTTTGCTTGATCACGCTTCAAAATTGTGGAATATAAAATGAAATCGGTGTTCTTATTTCTTGATAAGAATATCCTTTACCAAGAAATAATTCCTATGTATTTTAAAAGTATATTATTATGTAATCCAGTAATATACATTATTTCATTTTCAGATTAATGCACTAGAACTTTTTACAGTAATAATGAATAAGATTATTTTTTAATACATCGGATACATTTTGAATTAAATACGTCACTGCTAGAAAATTGCAGGGGCTTTAAAGTAGGACTCAAATCAAGTACATTGTAGTATATCTATTGAAAAATGCGCGTAGTATTGTAAACAATAAGAGGCTGCAAGAACCCGTGGAAAATTTTGAAGCTCTTATGAAAACCGGTCATTGAGAATTAAAAACGGAAAAAAATGCTTGCCGTGCAATATTTATTATATTAATTTATGAAAACAAACACCAGGACGATAATAACATACTGTGAGTATGTAACAAAGATAAATATTAAACAAACAAAGCTATTTGAGCAGTCCGTTCTCATACGGCCCAATCGTCTAACCCTACTGATTCGATCTCAATCAAGGTCAACTTTGAGGCATTCCATACATTTGGATATGGTTATTCGATCATATGGGAAGAGGGATTAAGTTCACGACAATTGAGGTGTTTCATATACCGTGTACACGGGTACACATCATAATTCATTTGAATTAAGAAACTAAGAAAAACACATATTTCTTTTTTCAATTACAAGAGTGAAACGTTTAACGGTAGCCCTCGCGCGACTATTTCATTTGCAAAACTTTAGTATAGAAACTACTAATACATTTTTAAAATAAAAACGGTGGCTTGTCAGTACTTTCGAAATCAGAATATCTATCACAAAACCAAACAATTTGACAGCCTCTGATTTATATAATATGATAATTTAATGTGGTGTTGGAAATGATTCGCTCAGACACTAGGTGTATATTCTCCTCGTGGTACTCCGACCGTAAAATGCGAATAAAATCTAACGCTAACATATCGGTTTGGCACCGAATGCACATTAAGAGTTTTTATTTAAATTGCCAAACGGCGCTGTCTTGTTCTACCACGTCTTGCCTTAGTCCGAAGTAGAGAGAGAGCTCCGTGAGTTTTGGTTGTGCGCCGAAAGCTTCGAAGATTTGTCAAATGCAAAATAAGCTTTGTTCAGGATTCAATGGCTAGCATAAATAAAATAAAATTAATGCGAAAGGCTTACAAAGCTTAATACGAACAACACAGATTTTGTTTATTTAGACGGATTAGATTTATTCCGTTTACTGTTGAAGTTTATTTTAATTTCGACGAGTTACTCTAAGTTCTATATAAACATTATTAATATGACAATTATATTGATTCGTAGTATGTAGTAAACAATCTAAAGATTCAAGATACTGAGGTTGATAGGTCTATACACCTGATTTTGTGTGACATCATGAAATGAAGTTATAGCATATTTATTGAACAAGTTTAAAAAAAATTACCAACTAAGGTGTTCAAATTTTACACATTTCCAAATGTTTCGTCACTTACGACCCAGGTTTCGTCTTTCGGCATCTTCAGGCATTTTAGAACTGACCACACACAGAAAATAATTTAAATCGATTAGATGTTTGTCATATAATGTAACTTCAATTGCATTCCTGTGATAGAATACCTGAAGAAGCCGAAAGTCGAAGACCGGTTCGCGAGTGAAAAAACACGTAGAAATGTTAAAAAATCTATCGGATATAGGAGTATATTCACATTGGGTGTGTACAGGTTTTGTAAGCGCTAGAGCTACTTTCAATTCTACAGTTGTCATTGATTATATTTAAACACAGATTTTTCTCGCTTAGCTAGTGGGTAGGTACTTAGAAATGGGCCATTCATTAAGAGAACAAAATGAAATAAAACAAAACAGTTTAAATAAATATCAAACAAAATTAAATCGTATAGGTAAAATGTATCTTGGCGTTCACTTTTATTGCAATGAATTGCAGCCAGGTGCACTTTCCGCCGAGAGGGACAGGTATATAAAATTACTCGAATAAAAACACGCTGTCAGGAATGTTTAAAATGATATCTTGTATCCGAGGGACTTTTGTGCGTCGCTATCTGAATAATAATATTTTCACGGTTCATTTACCAATTTGGCCGCGATATTTGTCATAAATTATTTATAAAGTATTTGGAAGCGTCAGCGGATATATAAATCGAAAACGATGTTTGGATAGAAAAATGACATGACAACATTAATAAGATAAGTAGGCGGTCGATAATACATGTAAAGTTTTTAGCATATTTCGCTATTGGTTGCATGATGTATGCACACAAGATAAAACAAAAAAAACTTTCAAAACTCGTTAAAAATAATAAAAATACATATTTTTTTTATCAATACATGCATTAAAAGGCAATCAGATTAATCATTTTTTTAACATTAAAGAATATAGTAATTTTTCTTGGGCTATTGAAAATCCCCCCTTCTTACAGGCTATTTTTCTGCTATAGTCATTTAAGACAGTGCTCCGCAACCTTTTGTCTTCCATGGTACACAACGTTTTTTTACATAATTTCGCGGCACACGTTACGTCTATATTCATAAAAATGTGTTAAATTCACCGTCGACGCATTTGTTGATACTCATTATTTCTGCATTTTTTGCTCTATTAACTTACATTTAAAATTTTAATTTTATAATTGGGATTGTGTGTATAATATTTATGTATTAATGACATTATACTTTGATTGCGTTTTATCGAAAATATTTTACAGCATGGACGACTAATACTATTTTTCTTCTGTTAGAAAAATGCATTAAAAAAAAGCATTGTCTCGCGGCCCACAAATGTACATCGGCACACCGGTTGCGGAGCACTTTTTTAAAGGTCACTCTTAGAATAATAAATTTTTTAGATAATCTGTATTAAAAAAGGGGTCTCGTATAATCCCGTATCGAATATTTTATTATGAAATATCTTTTATTCAATGTGAAGTCGGACGCCATTGGGTGTGACAGATGTTTCGCGATTAAAAAATGTCGCCAAAAAAAGATGTTATTCAAAAAGCATGTCGGAATGCTTGGCGAAAAAGTCAAGTGTATAATGTGGATTTCACACATCCGTACATCTAAAGCGTCGAAGCGTAGTCACCGATGTTTTGTACCAGCTGCGTTGGGTAGTAACTTGGATTGGTCCAAGACTCTTCATATTATGTCTAATTTTATTTTGATGCCCAAATTTGTTGGTAAGATTTTCTAATATCTTGGTTGGGTACTGACGAATACACACTGGGGTTAAATTAAAAGCAATAATTCAACTTTTTCCTACGATCGATTCCCCTAAATTGTTTTCATGTGCTTTTACCCCTAGTGTCATAATTACAGAAATATGATAGAGCAAATGACGAATGTAATGGTTTAATATGCATTAAAAAATAGAAGAATTATATGTTCTAATTGTATAAAATAATTTTAACGATTCCCACCGACATAGACATCATTGATTCAATTATCATTTAACGAACATATTATAAACTATAATATAAATATTGGATCCGTTCGAGTAGTTAACGTTATTTGCCAGGACTTCAATTGCTCACAGGTCAAATTAATACGGACAATCTTATAAATTGAATTTTTAATAGATTCATAAATTTCTGCAAAATTTCCCCTCACTTCTCCAATCATTAAAACGAGACATAGAGGCAGCGAATAGCTAACCATTTGTCCTCTTCTAGCATTAGCTCTATAATCGATACACTCTTCAAAATAGATAACATGAATTGATTTAGGAGAAGTTAACAATTACATATTCTCCATAATTGGAACTGACACAATTTAAAAATCTTAAAAGTAATACCTGAGGATAATGAGGTATTTTGTCATAGAATTAAAAAACTAAGTGCCGACGATGTGGGATGATATTTTTTTTTATATTCTCATTGAAACGATTGTTTTTTAATTAAAAATTATATTAATTTATTATTTTTCCAAAACAGTATCGCACACGCAATAATTTTCCTGCCAATGGTCTCAAAATACACAAGACAATAAGACCTGCGCGATATAATAAATTGAATTAAATTCACGCTCTCGAATCGTACCTACAACGCTAAGTGCATTCTCAAACACAAATACGCCGAGCAAACGCGCAGCGTCAAATGCATTGCTGAAATGATCAGACACTTTGTTGGATTTGCTATCTCCGAAGTCTCGCTCCGCTTGGCAGAACTCCGAACGACTCCTAATGGCCGATACGCGGTAATTCCGCTAACTGCACGAGCTTAATTTGAAGCTTGCCTCCCAACGTCAATGGCTAATGTAGACATTAGATTCTTTATGCTTGGAATTGCTTTTTTTGTATTACTTGTGATTAATACATACGATATTGGCTTATTGTAGTAAATTCGATAGGAACACCATTTAAATAATATTATATTATATTTAGTGACGATGAACGAATGATTTAATTGTTTCTATATGACTGTTGTATAACTATAATTTCATCTGTCTGTAATTTTAGGAAAAGCTTTGGCTTTTTATGTGTCGTGCTCAATTGGCTTATAAGTAACCCTTATTCAAATAAATAAATAGGCTATATAGTTTGATGAAACATTGCAAACAAGAAATTTATTTAACGAGATAGGTCGGCTTTGTAAAAAGAATTTAATTAGTGCGGAATAAAAATCGAGTAACAAATCCTTTTGTACTTTCATTTTAGTCGATTTTGGGTTCAACGGATTAAATTCGTATTGGAAGCTTTCATACAATGCTTTTTATTAGCCTCTTTTTACGGATAATGATGAACATTTAAAACCAAATTTTTATTGATAAGTTATGATATCTTGAGATAACGACAGAAAATTGCGTGATGGATGTATGCATACGTTGCCATTCTCGAAATTTATATAAAGATTTTTTTTTAAATTAGGTCAGTTCATAGATTTTTTTTGGAAAATATAAAAAAAGAAAATAATGCAGTGTTTTTTTGACGTGTGAGGCGATTAAATTATACAGTAACGATGGTAAAAATTCTGCGTTAAAAAAGATACAAATAAAAACATCGGTTACATATTTCGCATTTAAATGATGAGTATTTAATAATGACAAAACAGTGAATTGTATTCATAATATAACACAAGCAGTACACCACAAAGGTTTGTTTTGAAAAACACTTCAGTAATAATTATCCCACGCAAACTCTACTCAAAGATTATTTAAAAGAGAGTTTCTGACACTAATTATTTCTTCACGCAATAATTATTTGGCACGGAGTGAAGAATAACTGGTATCACTAAAAGGGAAAACACTGCAAAAATAGAGCACAGTCATTTCTGCAATGCCATTACGTTTTTATTTCGGGATATTCGATCTATTTTTCAACATGTTGTACGAGGGATTTTTAATTTGCGAGAAAAGGTAATGTTTTTTGCTCTTTATATGCCTTTTAATAAAAATACAAACTAAATATACGAACACATTTTTACTTCTCAATTATTTACACGTTTAAATTGTAACATTTTTTTGTTCCACAGCAAAATAATTTGACAGTCGATTTATTTTTAAAAAATAAGTGAGACCAGTTGGAGCAGTTTATATAGATGATAAAAATGCATCCAGCTTAACAGTATTATTTCGAACAATAATTAAAATTTTGGACACATTGTACCAAATATAAACCCTCGACCAAAATGCTTGGTCATAAAACTGATATATTAATATCAGTGTTCTGGTAATTAGAACGTCAGAAACATTGGTCGCCAACGTGATCCTAAAATAATTAATTAGCTACAGCATCGATCTATGCATCTTTATACATGTTATCAGCGGCGGGAAAATAGTACTCCGCGAGCTACTATTGGCAATTTGGAAATTGAATGTCCTCAGTTTTGTTTTTAACACATTGGCGACGTGATAACCATGCCCAAAATACGTGCACACGGGCAACACTGATTTGCGAGAGATCGATAAAATTGCGAGGAGGACTTACTATCTCTGTATCTTATATAATTTTGGTTGTTTGATCACTTTGAAATGTAGATATTCGTATAATAACAACATATTTATTATCGGCTAACATTACACCTTGACGATTAATTATTACCATATCACTGTAGTGTGTTTTATAATCATTTGGTGTTTGAGATTATCCATAAAATATCACATTACGTGTATGCCAAAATTGCCCGCGACAAATAGATGAGCATATCATTATTGCATGGCTTGTGAAAGATACATGTCTGAAAACAAAAAAAAAGTATTCAAAAAATTATGAATGATTAATATCATTTATAATTCATGTATCGAAATACGTGGAATTTGGGTCTTCACCGCTACACAAAAAGGAGTGGATTCCACGTACCCCAGTGTTAACATGTTAATTGATATTTAATTCGTTCGTTAATATTTAAATTACATGCTATAAGTGGAATATCTTCATATTTTTTTTCAGAATATGACAATATTTTTTTACAGTATTAAAAGTCATATTCTTGTTGTTGTTAATGCTTCGTCACATCCATCCTATAGGAAGGTTTCACTTTAACATGATTCTCTTGTTTTGTTGACGTATGCCCAACAACAGTGCGAATTTCAATTCTAAGTTCTGTTCATGTCATTCAACACGATATTGATGATTCATATTTAGGATGAGAGAATTTTTCCTAAATATTAGTCAAATTATATTGTCATACAATCGAAAATCGTACACTAAAAATTATCTTTCGAAAACTTTAACATTTGCGACGATGTGAAAGCAGTCGATGTAAAAAAATCCAACTAGGTAAGCTTTACGTACTAAAAGATTTTCTAGAAATAAAAACATTGAATCAAGTACTTCTTTAAGCTCGGGTCAGAGGTGGAATATAGAATGATTGAGCTTTTTATAAAATTTAAAAAAATAATAACAAACAAGAGTTAATTGATATCGCTAGCTACCTTAGTGTCAAGGCGATACCCAACGTTCTGATACAATTTAAAGATATTTGTAAAATAGCCATAAATATGTATTTAATTTTTTTGAATAATGTAAATATGGATTACGGCTTGCAATTTTAACGAGAAAATAAACAATGTATAACCAAGTACAAAAGTATTTATAAGGATCTTAAATCATATATTCTTTTAATTTTTCAGAAGAAGAGCTTCCGATGCAGTTTTTAATAATTGAACTTTTGAGACTCGCATAGCAAGAATCTCTCCATATATTGCGAGCTGATTTAAGTTATTTGTCAAGCAATTGTGGTGGTCGGTTGACAATTGTATGCATCACTGATCTGCATCTTGAAGTTTGCGTGGTATAGAGTTTGTTTCTCATAACAAAAGTTGAGTAAGTGTGGTGGGTAACATTACAAACCGTACGAAGCGTTTCGGGATCAAAGTATAATGTCAGACCGAAATTAATTCGGTCTATTAGCAGCACAAGCCGCGATCCAAAACAGAATGGAAGTGAGAATGGTTAGAAGCGACTTCTCAGTGTTGTATTATTGTCGTGTGGTCTAGGAGATTGTTTTTAAAATTAGACGCGGGATGTTTCACCGCGAGTATCTAAAGACGATATGTCAAGAGGAAGTCAACAGCGTAATTATAGGAAACGTTTTTTGTTGTCGATAATAAGATGGTTCTGGAAGCAACCGAGCACGTGAAAGGCTCCATTAGCGATGGTAGAAATTACAAGGAACGTTGAATTCACTTTTAAAGAGACGTTAAGAGTTACTTTTAAAGAAAGCCTTTAAAGACTTATATTTGTATGAATTCCATCCACTGAGATATGTTTGTGTAGGTAAAGTTTTTGCAATGGTTTTTCGTTAGATAAAATATATAACATGTTTTATTATGTCCATAAAAGATACAAAATAACGGAAATGTTGTTTTAATGATTAATTAAGACATTGATTGAATTGGTATTCACTTGGTAGAAGTCCATTATAACACGGTGAAAAAAATAGCAATGTATTTTAGTTCTACAAAATTATTTTTAAAAAATATAGTTGATAGCAATTTCGGCTCACGCCATCGTCAGAACTATGCTTAAACTAACATTTGATAATTATATATAGCTGTGTAAAAAAGGTACACAATACATCTTCTCTCCTGTTTTAATTGCCTTGCTTGTTACTTTCTCACAATAAAACTAAATTTTCAAAAATTGTAAATGAAACAAAAGGCGGCTATGAAAATAAGTTTACATGTGACACGGAATCGGTCATTACGGAAGCAAATCAGACCATCCCCCAGGAATAGGTTGAATTAATGGGGACGATATTATATCAGTTTGTTAGTTAAGAATCCTTTGTGATAATTGATGTCTATTGATTTCCAGCTGTTCCAAAGCCGCCATTTTTTTTTTAAATAATTTTGTAGAACTAAAACACATTGTTATTTTTTTCACCGTGTTATTAATTAAGACTTTCATGTAGAGGATGTAATAATCTATCGGAAATACTTACATAGCAGTTGTTTTAATGAAAAAATGTTAAACAATTTGAAGGAATAGAATAATATATAACAGTTATTCGGGGACTATCATAAATTGGCAGATTAAGATTATTTTTTGCAGAATAGAAGATAAGAAATACATTATATAGTTAAATAAATGAATGCAGAACTGTAATAACATATTTATGAAAAATGGTTTATCCGGCTTACACTAATAATAAGTAGGTAATTTATAACTCTACAAAGGGTTTCTCTATAAGTAAATATTTCAATTTATGTTGACTAGTGCTTCTCAATGCATACACAATGGAAAATATTAAAAAGTTAAATCTTTTAAATACTCCCATACACAATTATTAAAATTTTCAAAACCATTTATTACCGTATCATATCTGGATGACAATATATTGCCAAATATTCATATACCACTGAGCGTTAGTAATTATCATTGTCACCTGCAACGTGTTTATGCGCCTTAGTGCATTTATCTCTTATAGAAGCGTTAAGCGTCGAATAAATAATTGCCGGGAGCGTCTTGGGAGCAGTGCCTAAGAATCAATTGCTTTGCAGTTGTAGCCTGTTTTTTTTCTGTTTTACAAAAGCTTCTCGTATAATGAAATAAAGTTTTAGCATATTACTCAGATTATAATCCTCGAAGAAAAGCATTTTACTGGAAATTACGAATGTCTCTTTTAAATTGTTTTTTTATTGGGTAAAAAAATCCGGATCGAATGTTGCTGATTTATATAATAAGATGGAAAATTTATTCATGGATTTAAATTTAAAAGCATGTATGTAAGTGATGGTTTATCATGAGAACGCGCTACCCAATCGTATACTCATAATCATTTGGTATAATTTGTTAGCTACGTATCGTTATTCTGCTTTATGTAATTATTAAATTAAATGTCTTTCATAGCTCAAATATTCTGTTTATCTAATATTTTTTAATATATATTAACTCTTTTGAAATCGCCGATTGAGGTAATATGGTAGATTTAAGCGACGTGCCATTGACCGTACAAATTAAGAATTGCCTCTCACCAATTAATCGCTTTACATCGTTAGTAGAGTATTCCAAATGAAAAAGATGTGATCCTTGATGGAGCGAGTAATATATGACGAAGATGATGTGATGACCTTATTAAATGAACTGCCCACGGGTTCAGGACCCCTCGCATTGTTAGGTGACAGTATTAATTCGCTCGCTGCAGATGTGTGGCGTTCATTTAGAAAATTATTTATATCTTGCCACTATTAACAAATTCGATATAGTCTTAGCAGTATCAAACAAAAAGTGTTTATTGCACGATGTCGCACTTATAAATCCTCTTTAAACAAGTCTTTGGCTCTACAAAATTTTGATTTATTTAATTTTAGAATACATATTTGATACACATTACGATTATCCGTATAATATTTTTTGATTCAAATTTAATCTGATTGATTTTTTTTTCTATAACGATTTTGAGACGTATTAATGAATTGCGATCTTGAATATGCGCGTTGTTTGAAAAAAAAGGATGAATTTAGCGATGGGTTTGTGTTTACGTAACTAATTGGTGATTTTTTTAGCCACTTGTGTGTTTTGAATGTATGAATTTTCGCATATAACGCAATAAACATCACAATTTATGGAACTAGAATGAGTCAAGAATTGAAATCTTTTGTAATCCACATGCGTTTCTATTTACATTTCCAGCGAACTGGCGCGAGTGCCCGCAGTAAATTTGTTAATTTCGATATTTATTGCTTATATTTGTCAGCTCTCGAGACTACGTTTTTTATTATGATAAATATAATATTTTTACCTTTTTTTTTTGTGTTTTCTTGATAAATAATGAATATATTAATAATGTGTTAAAAAATTGTATTGTGTATATATTATATTATATACGAAAATAAAATAAAATAATGATGATGCGGATTATCCGTGTTTTTCAATTATCCGTAACCATCCTCCCCAGCATTAGCCCGGATAATCGAGAGTGTATATATGTATTTCCATGGATAAAGTCGGGTCCAATAAAAAATAGCAACGTAATAAAGTAACGTTTTTCATTAGAGATTATTTTAAAATATAGAATTTTCGTTGCAAGTACGAAAAAAGGTTTTTTCTTACCATTCAATCCTAAAAATAGGCCGTATAAAGACCGATTAACTATCAGCTAATCCTTTATAATCTCTTCTATACCAAACCTTTCTTTACGCTATTTTAAAAAGAGCGGAATTGTACCTTATTAATAATTTTGTAAAATCGTTGTTAAAAGTATTTTTTTTAATATTTCATAATAACAATACGCAAAGCAATTGCTTAATCGAAACCTCCAAAAAAATCCGAAGAAGCTATGAAATTCTTTTTGTTTTTTCATTTCAGCATTTAAAAAAAATGAGCTTTTTATAATATGTAGAAACGTTTTCAAAAAGAAAGCCATGGCACTAAAATATACAAGACAAATTGAATGGAAGTTATATAAACATATTCACTGTGATTTATTTGACTTTGTGTGAAAAATAAGACGACGTCGGAATTTTTTATTATATCAAAGAAATAATAGAGAAAAATTTGTTGCATAATAAATCTATTGACTTATTTCAAGAATAGAAAATGTATAAATAGTTAAAGCGTGTCGCATGATTTAAATATACGTAATCTTTTTTCTGAAATTAATTACTGTTTGAAGAAACCCACCGTATGTGTATTAGAATTCAAGAGTCTAATGTTCTAAAACTTTAAGATGTTATCTTGAAATAGAAAAATGTGTATACAAAAAAAAAAAAACTCCCGCGCGTTTTACTTAGAGCGTTCCACTTCTTGTTAGATTTATAGTTCCAACCAATACAGAGGTATTATGTGTTTTGAAATCGTTTATTTGATATGAATGTACGGTATTAAAATTGTGTACGGACGAAAAAAAGTGTTTTTGAAACTAGTAGTTTTCTATTCACTCTGTATTAGTATTTTGTAAAAATCGAATAAAATACACATTTACATTGATCTAATTAAGGTTTTAAATAAATTTTATTCAGCGATAGACAGTGATAAACAGTTTCACTCATCGCAAGCAGTTTTATAAAAAAAAATCAAACTATATTACAAATTCACACTATTGTATGTATTGTGAACTTTTTCCTTTCAATGGAAGTGTATATTGTGTCTAATAGATTTAAGTTACGGTTTGATTGAAAAAGCGCTGTTGAGATATTCCATAGATCATTACCTTTTAGTAGATACCATCGTAATTAATTTCTGCTGGATTTCCAAATAAGAGTTCACAATATTTAAAATTGAGTCTTATCGTTGCAAATAATAATACTATAAATTAAATACTACTATAAATCATTTCTGATATTATAAATGCAACAAACGTTGCACGACAAAGGACAAAACTTGTTATCTTAATATCTTATTAAGTTGCGCGAGGTAATATAAATTTTTGTCAATATATTTTTTAAAAATACGCTATAGCTCTTCTTTTCGGGTTTATTACAAGAAAGTATAAATGATTTTGGGGAAAATACAAGGCGGCAAAGAATATTCAGATACAACGCAAGTGAGAGTCACGCGTATTGTTATTTGGTGACATGTTGACATTGAAAACAAACGGGGATATATAAAATTCAATAAACGAAAATTCCTAACGAGTTTTCCCGCCCTTGAATACAAAATAAACGAATACAGACTTGTAAATTTACGAAGGCCTTATCGTTTTACGAGTTGAATTGATTTCCGTTTTTTCATATTATTACATCACAAAACTTCAAATAATGATACTTCTTGAGTTAACTTCTTATAATGATGAAAAATTATTACGGCTACACAAAATACATTTCCAAATAATAAATGTCTTAAATACTGACGATACTTGCTTTATATTAACTTAATATATATAAACATAATATGTGTTGAATTTTTAATTGATTGCGGTAAATAACGTCGAATTTTGCACTTGCTAAGATTTTAATTTACAAATATGTTAAAATTGTTGTTTAAGAATTATTTCAACATTCCTTTATTAAGAATTTATTTAAGCATCTGTAAACATAAGAATAACGCACATTAATGTAAAAAAAGCTTTTGAAACACTAATAAATGAAATAAATCGAGTGACTATTGAATTTTACATGTCCAAAAATGTTGTATAAATTATAAATTACTTAATTATTTTTTTAAGTAAAAGCGTTCGGCACTCATTTTCGCATAAAAGGACGGTATAAATATATATTTGGATGACATCAGTTACATGCGAACATAGTAATGTGAAGCTCTACCTTCCAAGTTTGTTTCTGTAGCCTCGCTTTTGGAAGTTTCACTTCAGCAGTCATATTTTTTCGCGTGAGAGTCCCTGCAGAATCAATATTTAAAAAAAATATCTAATATCAAATTTGTGGTTATGGTCATGGGTATTGGTAATGTCTTTTCTCTTCGAGTTGATCTCGAGTGAAGCTAGATCATTTACATCGTACAAAAAGTTAAATGTCTACTTTATCTAATTAGGAGTAGAATGTTTGGTGATTAGGTATTGTGTAGAGATGAGTTTTTGAACTCTTGGTTGTCAAGCACCACACACCATTTCACCAAACCGAAACTTATACCATGACTTAAGTTTACCAACTTTCTATCAGTCTAAAAACGATTAGTAAAATAAAATGTTCTAAGATTCGTTACGAGTTACATTCGCAAATTAAGCAGATGTGATTTATGATAACATAGGAATCTTTAAATGTTTACGGGAGTCTATATTTTAACTTTTACAGTTATTAATTAGATGGATAATTAATGTGGCATATCGACTCGCCTTGCTGTGGTTGCTCGTTATATCACTTGTGGAAATCGAATATTTTTAGGAATCCAATAAAAAGCTCAATTCAATTATATTGATGATCTACGGTAAGTTATTTATACAGCTTTATTTACTCGTTAAAGAAATACCAAATCAAAATAATTTATCTCGGAAATAAACAAATTGAGAAGCTTATTTATTATTTAATTCATTTATTTCTTTCAAACTTTGGAATCAGAGGAATTTTCAAATAAACTAATGCGAGAGCTGAATAAGCTGATATTATTATGTAATATTGGTTAATGAAAATTAACATAACACATTCATTATATCAAAATGATCGTTTCGTTACAGATTCTTTAATAAATAATCACACCAATTAAAGATTCGCTTTAATTAAAGACCAAAATAAAAATATCCGTAACATTAAACAAAAGCTTTAAATAATCGACAATACTTCAAAGTCAAATTTTAATTAACAATTTACTATTTTAGCTAAAATCTTTAGTTACTTAATCGTTTAGTATACACATGAGAAGGATAATCTTAGCAAAAACCCATACAAAAGATATTTGATTTATATAAAAATCTTCATAAACTTTAAATTTTTGCGGGATTATCCTTACTCTTTTTGATCGAAGCGAAGGACTTACAGCATGACTACACTGAATTCAGGCTAGATATCATCACTTGTAATTTAGTTTAATTTGTCCAATAATAATATACAGGTGGGAAATAATAATAAATGAGTGGAATCGATTTCTGTCTGAGTGAAAGCGAAAAATTTTAGCTTATTTACAAATAATTCTTACTACATAACGTTGGGAGAATCACATTGTCAAATAATATTAAATATTGTTTTTAAAAGCTTAAGAACCAACCAGTGGTCTATCTGTCTACAGAAATTCTTCTCGTAAACTTCATTAGGCACGCATAGCTTATGTTTGTAGTGCCTATTTTAATTCAGATGTTCTTTTTGCGTACATTTTTAATCGCACGAAAATAGAAGCGAGTGATGAATTATGAGACACTACAGCATTAAATATACTATTGGATCATCTACTATGTAAGATTTAATTGGCTCCCGGATAGATATCCAGACGCACAGATTCTAAAACGTTCATTTTGTATTAAATAAAAATATTTTTTTATTAGTGGACTGTGTACAACTGCGAGCTTTCGTCCGTTTCTCAAGCAGTGGATATTATTTTAACAGTAAATATTGTAGTGTCGACGAGTAACGAAGAAAAAAATTCACGTAGAGTTGGATGAATATAAAATATGCAGTAATCCATTGATTGAAGGCACTGAAAATCAATTTAATAACTATTAATTTTGTTGTATGACATTCAATTTGTTTATAGAAATATTAAAACCAATACATTGATAATATAACAAAACAAACATACTTTGGAGACGTTTCATAATATTTATAAGTGACTTTGACGGATGAGAAAGATAATGTTGAAATCCAATGAAAACAGTTGAGAAAAATTACCTAATTATTCCTGAAAATTTCGGTATAATACAGTTAACAGCGTACTATATAGTGTGACATGAGACGAAATTCACTCGAGTTCAAAAAATAAGCGTCCACTATAATATTAATTTCGAAAAAAAATATTCTCGCGAATCTTTGAGAATCGATGTCTGCCAGAACAAATAATATAATGGTCCCGATCGACGTCAGGAACAGCGACCAGACTCCCAGTCGGATCTGCACCAGCAGCGAAGCGTGGTGGAGTGTATAGGAGACGGGATGACCAGCTTGTTACGGACCGCCTGCCACCAATGCGCCGCCTCACGTCTGTCGTGAAATTGCAAACTTCATTTGAAAGAAACACTGCGTCGTATATGATATGTGTCCGTCTATATTTTAAAATAGATTAATTTTGAGAGGCATATTAAATTTAATAAAAAATATGACTAACGAGCGTTTTTGTGTGACAGGAACTTTATCTCGGATAGAGAACGAAGCGTGCAGCTATTTGGTATCAAAGGAATGTTTTTATTTTTATGAATGATTCGTACATAAAAGTCTTGGATGTAGGGAAGTATTGTTTTAAGTAAATTTTATAATAAACAAATATAAATATTTTCCGAATATACAGTTCAGGAACCAGTGTTGATTTATTGGAATTTCCCATAGCATTACAAAGAAATAACAAATTTCGAAAGCTTTTGTAACAAGTGTGAATTTTTTAATAGTTAAAATGTTTTTTGAAAAGGGAGAAATATAATTAATGCCAATTCTATAAACTGCGAATATGCGCGATCATTTCAAATGTCGATAAGTTTAAAATTTTATACTGTCGTAGCATTTAAAACCTGGAGAGCTTTAAGCTGACGCATAGTGTTAAAAGTCTGTAAAAGTCTACTGCAGTGTTATTAATTAAATGACAGCCAATTTTGTGGAAGGTAATAGCAAGGTGAGGATACGCCGGTTCAATCAATCGTCACCGTAGTTTTAATCATGCGTTTTCGTACAGAAAATAAATTGTTATTTCATTACCTAATATTTTTTGTCACAAATAACAATTGTCGGCCTTATCGCAATTGATTACCAATGAACGACAATTGACTCTAAAAACTTTCCCTCTAAAATAACAGAAGCTAGTGCTACATGTTTTAGAATTGATCCGTTTTCCCATACCTAATATTTCGAATAAAGAGGTGGGAAGACGTCGAATGGTGCGTGATTTGCAGCCAAGATGAATAGATAATTTTCCGAGAAGATTACACCATGAAGTGGTTTTTGGCAAGGAGTTAGATGGGAAAGACTCCGAACGGTGATCTACATCTTCGATAGCTAGAACACGGGATAGGAGAGAGTCAATTGAAAGGCTCAAATTCCAATGGATGTTTAATTAACTAACTGATTTAAAATTGTATAAAATATATTTATGATGGAATATGAGAAATCGAAGTATTGTTATAATTTTTTTTTTCATATTAAGACTTATTGGATAGCTAAAATTGACATATTGAATATATGAATTTTTTTTGAATGTTAATTATAATATGTTATATAAATATGCCCATACAAAAAACTATTGGTGAAAAAAAAATAAATATAAATATTGAAATTCCCTAATATATAATAGATGGCATTTAGATTTCCCTGCTGTTTGAATATTCAGCATACGTTGTGGGCATAAGACAGTTTGCTAACATCTTTTATCGGTGTCAGAGAGTATCATAATATCGTTATTTTGCATCTATAAAGACTGAACGAGCGTCGACTCGAGAGAGCATTACGCGTCGGCTATAAATTGCATCAAGATCAGCTCGGAATTCCTTCTCATCCCTTCAGTGTTCTTGGCGAGAGTGTGGTCGGCACGCGCAAACTGCCAATACACAGAGGCGCATCTAGGATAGTGAGCGTGACTGGATACAAAAAAGGTTATTCATACACGCACGAACGAAAATTCTAATCAAAAATAAATTAGTTCTTATTTAATAATACTGGCGTGTCTTTACTCTTCTGTATTATTTTTACACGCAATTAATATGTTTAATATCCATCCGTAACTAGGCGTGAAATGGCTAATATATTATAAAATTTAAAAAAAACATTCCATCCATATTAATAAGAGATTGTTTGACTTTTTAGTAGTACAAAATATAAATATAAAGCAGCTATGATACTTGCAAGTTTACTAGCGGCTATGTTTTAATATTGCCAATGCGATAAAGCCTATTTCCTTCATACATAATTTTTATATTGGTAGGACTTTTGTTGTCTGTACAACGGCTTTTTTACTGCTGTTATTAGACGATTTGTGAACTATAACGGTATCGGGTAAGTAAACCTTTATGGGTTTGCTTTTACTTTTTCTTGCCTGATATCACCATACACAGTAGAGAGAATATTATGATACTTCATATTTTCAGCACTGACCTCCTTCCTGAATTATGATGCTTGTTAAGTACCAATTGTATAAAGAAGTACAAAGAAAATATGAAAAGTATTACGCCTGACTTTAAGAAATTAAGGTTAGAAATAAATTAAATTAATTATTAGTTACTAATAAGGTTCTATAATTGTCGATGCACTAATAAATTTCAGGGTAGGACTACAAAGAAAGGCAAGATAGACCCCATTTAAGATATTATATCGATGAATACTGTCTATCTACTTTAATAACGGAAAAAAATACTGTGAAAACAAATATGAAACAAACTAATTTCGAAAGAAGCATAAAATTTTGTATGGACTGAGTCATATTTTCTTTCACAACATGACATTTAAGTTCAATTATAAAATTTTTGTGGAACGATCCGTGTTTGCAAATAACACTCTAATATTATACAGATTTTTGGAGAAAAGCGAAATTGTAGGTATAGACTTCCGTTATCAGTATTGTCGAGGGTGCCCGAAGATGTATCTTATTATTGTAACAGGTCATTTATTCTGTGCAAAGAAATTACACTTCCTTATTTATTAATACGGCCCTGCATAACGACTTGCAGCACCGAGCGGCAAAGGGGAATGCCGGAATGCTGATGCAGCGGATTACTCTCGGTTTTAGATGCACAATAGGGTAACGGCAATGGATAGGATAATGAACTTCTCTGATTAATCTCTACAATCAGTTACGTAAGCAAGGTTTTGGCTTCATGTAAGCAAGAGGTAGATATTTTTATCTGAGCTTACAGCTGTTATATATTTGATATGAAATTGTCGTGATAAGCACTTTCAATAATATTCAGAAATGATTTTTGGCGGAAAGGTTTTTAAGCCTAATAAAATTTTACGATGTCGACTTTGGGTGATTGATGGAATTTATAATGAAATTTGAATCGTTCATTTACGTGAGGACATTTAACAATCTCTGATATTTATAATTGCTTTTCCCAATTACTCTTTGATCTACATTAATTCGAGCGACCAATTTTTGAATAAATTTTTCTCTAAATATTTATATCATAAAACACAATTTTCAGTAACATGTTCACAATTTATATTAAACAGGACCGATTTCTCTCATTGCAATTATTATTATCTGATTCAATGCAAAAAATGTCATTTTTAAAAATCTTTAAGATTCTAATCTGTGTACAAAATTTCAATCAGTAATGTATTACGTAATAATCCTTACGATGAGCGAAACCGATTTTGATCTGGATAACATAACATTGTAGAAATAGTAGAGCTAACATAACGAAAGTAAAATTGTGCATGCAGTAATAAATTATTAAACTACTTTAAATAATGAGTACAGCAAAATTTTCCTTGAGAAATTTGATAGTTAATATAATTTCAATAAAACGTCAATTCTATATAATGGTACAAAGTACAATGTAATCAATCTTTACTTCTAATGAATATAGTTGTGGGCCGAGTGTTGTATCTAACATAATACTTACTGAATTTTCTGCTATATTGACAACAATAGTTGCAAAGCCGATTGTATTGGAGCAAGTATTTCATTACGTGGCAAAAGACATCTTTCATAATTTTTTAACGAATATAAAAAAAATCATATAATATTAAACTAGATTGTATAATTCAAGTCTGTTTTTAAAAGCTGATTTTGAAAATGTTATCGTGTACTGCCCATCAATAATGAATAATGATCAAAATTGAAAATAGTGCAGTTGATCTAGAAATGGCAGCCGAAATGACAAATGGTTGTCAAATCGTTACTGTAAATCACATGGAATTTTTTCTTGAATCAGACATATTTATCACTCATCTACTACTCATTTCTTATGGGTTATAATCAAGAATTTATTGAAATGTTTATTGATTTGCATCTTTGTTATAAAGTAGGTAGTGATATATCCTTACATTTGCTTTTAACGGTTACATTCTCACACACGTTCATAAATATTTTAACAATTTTCTTCCCGCATATCCCACCGGGATAAAATCAAATTCCCTTTACCAGATTCGGCGAAATACGTGCCTTAATAATTCCTTGGAAAGGCGATAAAATCATTACAGAGTTAAGGGAACGTAAAATAAATGGCAGCACCTCCATATAATTGAATCTTAGTTGCGAACAAATATTGAATCACGTCCTTCGCGAGACGGCATGATGCAAGGAGCGGTCGGAGTGATAAAAAAGTAGCGGACCGTGATTGGAGGACGAACTTCGAAGCACGTAACAGTTACCGGTGGGGACCGCAGACTGCTGCTTTACTACCACTTTGATTTGTTAACGAAATTTATATTCGATAAGTTTGGTATTTTGTTTGCGAATTTTCCCAAATAAGATTTTTTCATATATTTGTATGATGCAGCTTGGAATATTATTCAAATCAAAAAGACTTTAAAATATAAATTTCGTATCGTTTTTTGTTTTTTAAAACATATAAGATAATAATATAAAGCTTGTCTGTCGTTGAAAATGAGTAGTTAATTGATTAGAAATTTTACAATACACCTCAATATGACATCAGCATACATAGTTTCAGTAGATAAAAAACAACATCCATCAATTTTTGAACTGGTTATTCAATGTTCATCGATTGACAAAGAAGCGTTACAAAGCTATAATTAAATTGCATGTGTGTTACTAAAACCCGAATATCCCCGTAAAATAAACTATCGTTTACATTCATAAAACATACCTTTTATAAGACAACTCTTCTCAAAAAAAGAGAAAAAAACTCTCATATTTATAATACTCTTGAATTGTGAATGTGTACAGTCAGATTTTATTCAGTAGCACAATTTTTTCATAAAGTGTCATTTGATAGCGCTCATTTGTTTATCGAAAGCTAAGCCATACCTTAGAATTAAGTAGGAATTGATATATTGAGAGACTATTAGAAATTGTAGTAATACTTCAATGAAAAAATCATCATTTGTAAAAATTAATAGAAATCGAAAGCGTATAAGATATTTGATGGCAATTCAGGGAGACGCGAGAATAAATGTTCAACGACGTTTTCGATTTCCGCAATTTTGAAAAGTAAAAATATCACATGCATTTATTAAATATAATATAACCTTTTCTTATTCACATGCGTAATAAGATTGCACGTCCCTCCCTATTGGAGAAATAGCTGGTGTTGGTGGTCGGTTTTAAATATACAATAATATCCTTCAAGAAAGCGGCTTACATAGTATGATTAAGCAATGCGTAGGTAAGCTTGTTTATCATGTTGCCTTAGCCACTTATGCGTCTTCATTTTAATCAGTGTTCTTACATTCATATTGCTTATTGGATTTCCACAGAAACTTCGATCGGTAATGTATTTAGGTTTCTTTACAATATAAATAAAATCTATACGCTTCAAGTTTTGATAGTTTTCATTCAGTTTGTGTTCAGTTTTCATCTCAGTTCTTTGCTATTAGTTAAAAATATGAATACATTCGTTTGAATAAAATAAAAATTACAATAATACAAAGAAAAGTGCGCGTTGTTATATGGGCTATAATAATTGTGGTAACGTAGTAACATATTAAGCTGGTCACTGTTATTTTATTAAATAAAAAATGTGAGGGTTTGTTCGAATAAGTCAGCAGTGCTAACACATTTTTAATACGATGTGTTTTCTCCATTACATTGAACGGTCAATAAAATAAAATTTTAGTGAAAATATGAAAATAAATTATATCATAGAGGAGTAAAATTAAACTAGACAAGACTTAGAAATGGTTTTCGAGTGTGAATATCGTTGTTTAAATAAATTTATATGAACAAAAAAATTAATGTTTCATAAACAAATGTTCAATATTATTTCCTAAGTCATCTATAATATATAAATAAAGATTCTTAGCGTATAAAATGTCTATTGTTTTTTATTTTATTGAATACTTGTTCAGTGTTATTCAGTGACGTGCGTTCTAAAGGAAAAAATAAGATTTTTCATGGTTGTTGAAAATGGGTTAAGTGTGAATTAAAAAAAAACACTAAATAAAATTATCTTTACATATTGTCGCTTCTTTGTTTCAACTATGCGAAAAAAACAAATTACGCTAAAAAAGGAAAATATAACAGAACAGCTTAACGACCGGGGACTCGTATTTGAGTCCTTGAAGAACTTCCGTTGCGGGCCGCGGACTCATATATGCGTCCTACGTCATCCATTCCATTCCATTGAAAAATCATCTGATTGGAATCGGGTTTGATTTCAAATGTTAATGGGGTATGGTAGTATACACATCAGCGCATTATTTAACAAAGATTAAATTATTATTTTCATAAACAATTTCGTAAAAATACCCCTAAAAAATTCATGCATATTTTTTTCTTATGTGATCTTTCATATCACAATTTTACATTCTGGTTAAAGATTTTATTTTTAAATCGAGTCTGGTTTGTTTCTCTACTTAGCAAGGATATTCATTAGTCCAGTGTACACTGATACGCATGTCAAGAAACATTTCGGCGCCCTTTATAGATCGTAGTATTGGTGTTACACATTACCTTTGATTTATCGACTGAGCCACATGGAATTTTTATGGTGGTTATGAAATATTTTACCGAAAACATTTTTGACATTTTTAATTCTAATTTGATTTAATTATGACCTATTCAAGTGACTCAGTGGCAGGGGCTCTCAACTTATGTTGACGAATTAAATAAAAACATATTTTTCTGAAATATGTTCTTTTATGTTACATTATTATAGTGAATAGTAGATAACATTCTGACGTTCCTTTTCTTATTTGTTTTCCACACTTGGACGAGTGTTTCACCTTTCCTGGAATGCTTGGTTTCTTGAGGCTTTCATTTTATATTTTTTAAAGATTCCAGTAAACCTCCATTTTTCCGAATTGTCCCGTTTTACGTACAAATAAATCTTTAGCGAGCGATACACTGTTATAAAAATTATCTGCATAAATCCTGTGCCACTTCATATATGGATTCAACTCGCTCATTACAGAATGTATGTACACTCGAATCAGAACCACTATCGTCCGCGTGTACTTGTTCACTGGGAACCTTCGACAATGCATCCTCAAAATTTTCTAAATATCTTTCATCTCTTCCTTCAATTTTGAGGTGATTAAAAATAAAAATATAAAAATTATAACCATAAATGATTAGCAAGAGAAAAGCAAATTTTGTGACGCTTTCACCGATAGTTCAGAGAAGACAGAATATAATTAACTTATATATTGAGAAACACTTGCAACAGACTACCCTGATTTCTCAGAATGGCTGTGAAAAAAAAACGAAACAAACTAATGCGAGTGACAACAACTGCAACGGGGATGACATGAGAACCAGGGCTCTTTAAGCTGCGGGTGTTTATAATATTATCTTGAATATATGTAGCATGGTTTTATCTTCGTTCTTATATTTTACTTAGATATTTTTGTGGGTATATAAGGGCAGGAATATAACAATGAGGATCCATATGAATTATTTGTATATATTAATTTTTATACGTACAAAAGGTACAGTATGGGCAAAAAAACCTTGTTTCTTTCCACTTCTTCAGCAAAACAAATATGGATTCAAGTAAAATAATTTACTTACAGCTAAATTCTTGAGAACATTGTACTTACTTTTTCATGGTTTATATCGATCTAATAATCCGGCATTCACCTTTCGCCATCTTCAGATTCGATATAAATCTATCGATGGGGTAAACACGAATTGAAATTGTATATTTCCCATCAACTCATAATGAAAGGTATTTATACAAAATTAATTATTATCCATGAAAGTTTTTTTTATATAGGTACTTATATATAGAGTATAGAGAGAGAGACGTATAGAGTTTATCTAATGAGATCTAATATATATGAACATAAAATCAAATAAAAAAACAAAGTGAAAAAGGAAATTTTAGATATTAAAAAAAAAAATTGTAGTAAATTTAAGTTTTTTTCACTATACCACATGAGTACACAACCCACAGGTATAGAACCACTGCTCAAATGGCATTGATTTATGGGGCAGAGTATCTAGAAACCAGCAAATTAAATTTGGTTAAGATATCTCTATCGGTTCACAAATTATAGTGAATCTAGTAAAAGGACAGTTTTCGGGCGAATTTTCCGCAAAAATCGCCGGCCAACACGCGAAATTCGATAAAAAAACATGCGGTCGCTAAGCTGTTAAGATGTAATTTTGATGTTATTTGTGTTATCGTTTATAAAAAAGGGTTATTTATACATGATTCTTATATGCGATAAAATTCTAAAGGTTGATTTATTGTAAATTTTTTGAGACGTTTAAGAAACGATTTAAAATTATGATAATAATGCATCAATCGTTAATAATTTCCTCATAAAATTTATTTATTTTTGTTAAAAAATTGTATTATTTGCTAAGGCTCCAATCGTTTGTATATCCATAATACAATTGTATAACCAATCGTTTGGTATCAGTGTATAGTATAGTTTGACGTTGCACTCAAATACACTATTCGTAGCTCCAACAAGATAAAAAGGAAAGGTTCAGAAAAGTCAACCTCCGCATTCCGTCTGTCAGGGGCGATTAAGAGAATTCTCGCAGCCTTCGTATGTTCGGTCGGAAGAGCGATTGACAGAAGGAAATAGGAACGAGGCGCATCGAACGGCGATTCGGCGCTAACTCGGGGAAAACGACGTCCGGAAATGCCTCCATTTCTGTCTACGACGCCGGCAGCTGTACTCCGATTTAGGCACACGTATTACGAGATTTGATGGGATGCGTTCGCTATTTTAAAATATCTATACTCAGTTCAATTGTTGCCTTCAGAATAAAAATAATGATATAATAACACTATTTTAAAAATATCCATTTAAGTAAAAAGTACAATAATAATTATGGTAATCTTATAATATTTGTCGGTTGGTAATAAACAATGGCGATGGCAGATTTATCGAACGACTTCTTATCTTCGAAGAGTACTTGTTCGACGGATGTTATTATTTTATTTATTGAAATAATTTTGGTAACTAGACGTACGTTTTTGTATTAAAACTCATTATTAAAAAAATACATTTGATGTTTTATAATAGACAGTTTAACCCAGCCTTTAAATGTATTTCAGCAAAAAAGAATTCTGGATCAGATTTAAATTCAAACTGTTTTGTATTGATTAAATTTTAATAAAATGCATTAAGTGTGTGTTAATATGTATAATAAAAAAATTTGAGCTTAATCAAATAAGTTTCTTTATCCACCAACATGAATGAAATTTGTTTTTGAAATGTTCGATGATGAGATATAATATAATCGGTTAACCAGGGAATGGGATAAAAAAATACCCAGCGTATCAAGCACTAATCGAATTAACTCTCTTAACTCTTGTTACAAATATCAATTATGTTACTAATGACTCACTTTTTTGAATGATACATACGCTAATGTTTAACAATTATTTAAGATAAAAACCCATATTCAAATAATGTTTTACAATCAAAATGTAAGGTTTA
This sequence comes from Himalopsyche japonica, assembly GCA_028555115.1. Lineage (NCBI taxonomy): Eukaryota > Metazoa > Arthropoda > Insecta > Trichoptera > Rhyacophilidae > Himalopsyche > Himalopsyche japonica. The sequence goes on along the minus strand of JAHFWJ010000214.1, from coordinate 91,349 downwards.
TGGTCAAAAGAAATTCATATGTGGGATTTCTACGAAGCGTAGACGAACAGGTGGCGAAATAAAATCACACCTTATTTTAAAAAGTACTTGTAACACTTGCGTGAAAACAAGACGTGGAAATTTCGTTGGCGAAAACCTCTTCCTTTGATAAAGGCGAAATGCCGTTCGGGCGGTTTATAAATGACGTTACAACTTAATCGGGTCACCAAGACGGCTAAAACATCTTTCTCTATAAGTATGAAAATTTCAGTAATTCTTTCTTTCTTTACTGTTTTACCATCCGTCAATTGACCATGCTTATTATATAAGAAAAAACATATTTACATAAAACTTTTGACTTTCAGGTTTTTTATTGTAGATCGTTGAAACCTTTTATCGAATAAAATAATCAATAAAGGCTTAATAACTACTTGTCTTAAAAAAAGCTGTCAACATTTTCTTAGAAAAGGTGTACAGAAAATACTTATCTCCCTTAATCCAAGGATATTGCGAGAGATAAAAGTCTCGATGAAGTTTTCCGTATTGGTTTTAATTCAAAAATTGATTGACATTTAATTAAAAATATTTTGTTAGAATGGCGGCTTCTGAGCAGCGATGAAGAACCTTTCAAAATTGAATATTGATTTTAGTTTATAATGATATTTTTGTCGAAAGAAGGAGCAAAGCAACTAGCAGGTCGTAGGAAAGCATGGAGGCTTTACGTGGTGGCCATATGCTCCACACAGATTGGGATGACACAGTTGGTAATTTTGAAAAACATATCACTTATATATTTTGCAGAGTTACTAGCTTTACATAAAGCATATAACTTAGAATAATGACATGCATTAAAATCAATGCTGAATGTAGATAGAATTGTATAAACAATGAGCCACCGAGATACTTTGAACTAAACTCGTATCAGAAGCATGACGCAGGGCGGCGACGGCGTTTGGATCGCACCACGCCGCCCTAGGCGATCACAGTCATCTGTCATGTACGCGGGCGGAAAGTGTCAACTGCGAGAAGAGGGTGGCCGGTGGTCTCGCGGAGGGGGCACCCTTTGGAAGCACCGCTCTGAGGGCGAAAACAATGCCCGCCCTTGTCGGATCATTCACCGCAGCTGACACGAGTGACACACAACAACTGCCGACAAGAACTATTACAAACTTTTTTGTTTTTTTTTTTAATTTGGGGAACAAAATTGATTCTACCTTTCTTCCAGTTAACGTTCACAAAGCTAATTTTCCCCAACTTTGTCGGTAAGCAAATTATTTTATATTTTGAATCGTTCAAATCAGACGACAACTGTCAAGTAAGGTTTCATCCGTGTCCTAATATTGAGTCTTCAGTCGTTGATGTGAACCCTTATTCAATTGCATTAAATTTAAACCATTCTAACTTGATTGAGAAATTCCATCAAGCAGCATCAGTCAAAAATTTGTTTTATTATTGTTGCTGGTTCAACGACTTTTCGATAATGAATTTCTAGTAATTTCAAGCTCATTCAAAAATGAGATTGATATTTAATGACCAAATCCAGTCGTTTTTACCGTTGCATTTGTTATAATTTGCACGACAACAATAGAAGCGAGGTGATTACCTGCTAGTTAATATGTAGAAACAAAACGTAGAGAACTTACATTTAATTGAAAAAATCATTGTATATCAATGGAGGTAAATAATACTTCAAAGAATGATCATATATTGTGTACTTCTAAAATGTTTATCCATAGTATGTGACAATGATATTTAAATTACAAGAAGAATATTTTATATGAATTATACTCATTAAAATGTCCTGGAAATTGTATTATCTAATCATCTAATGCAATCTATCAGAATGATTAAGTAGACATAAAATTCTATGCAATAGATTGTCAGCTAAAAATTTGTTTCTTCAGAAATTGACTAGCGACAGATCTTCAATATTCCTAACAACCGACACGCCATTGAGGACCGAGATGTCACATTAGGACGTCCCATGCCGTCAAAGTGCCACAAAAATAGTTCACGCATTCGTTTACCTTTTTTCAGAACAAATTAAGGACGCCCTCCGTCGGAAGGGAGACCCTAATAGCGCGTGTCGCTGTCATCATTCCCGACTCTCAGACCAAAAAAGAAGATCGTCTTTCCGCTTATGCAAGCGTTAGCTTCTTTTCTTGTTTCGAAAGTCTGCCCTTTTTACACACGCGCAACTAAATACGACCCAAGGGTAAATGTTACACGGCGAAAATCAAATCTTTCAGTAGGTCACTCTATCGTGAAAGTTTTTCAAGCCGATATAACAATGCACCACTTTTTCTCCGATTCATCGCAACTAAATTGCTTTATTTTAAAAGTGAATTTGAACAATTCAACAATTTTATAAGTACTTTATTGAACGTATATCATTGAAACGCAAATTTAAATCGAGGGCTTATGTTACAAACAGAAATCCTTCAACTACTGGTTCTGAATAATTTACTAGTAATTGTTTACAAAAGATTTATTTATTTTATTAAATTTATAGTTTTATATTTCGGGGTGAAATATTAAGATTCAAACATCGCAGCGGTTTGCCTTTTTTTACGCCTACGTTTTATAGCGTAAGCTATAAATGGAACAGATCAGTTCCTACAGACAATTAGTTGGTTACCCTTGATTATAATTATACAATATATTTATTATATAATGTGGTGTTTAGGTGATTTTTATCGTCAGGAGCATCTCTAAGAACACTTGCAGAAACAAATGAATTGACTATAAGTATACAAATCAATTAAAATATTCGGAATTGACTGAATTCTAATCGGTAAAATAATTTGAAAATTTGAAAATTAAACGCAACCAAAAACATTAAATCAGATCAAAATATGTTTATTATCCATTCTACGTAACAAGAATCAATTTAAAATATGTGATACCAATAACAAAAAGAGACTAGTTAGATATAAAAATTATTTTTATAATTCATTTTTTTACCTATGTCTAAAATTTTATTTCTACAGGTTTCACTTTTTCATATGTACGTTATTAAATATAAATTATGTGAAACAGCGAATTATACAAAATTAAATATAAAGAATAATCTTATTAGCTACACGTTTTTTCTGGCAGAACGTTTATTTATTGTATATTTTTTATTTTCTTTTTAATGGTTCACATCACAGGCGAGATGGTATGTTGATACGCACTGGCATGCGAACTGCTTAGCTTTTTTTATATGGAAACGTAATTTTTACTTTATTTTTTCGTCCGTAGCATTTTTAGTATTGGCGATGAAAATTATTACGATTTAGCTTATTTTATTGCCCGAGAACAAATGTCATTTGTGCTTTTTCAAGCTCGAAATCCAAAAGGAACGACAATTTTAATACATCCTAGCAGAGACGCGCCAGAAAAATATTATCACTAAAAGCAGTTGGTCGAAGAGCTATAAGGAAGCACGAAAATTTCTTGAAATAGCTTTGACATTTTTAACAATAAAAATACAAAACAAAAAACATCTGTTTTGCAGTGGCAACACGTTTTCAGATTTCACTATTTTCCCGGTTTCGCTTATGCTTCGCTATTTCCGCTGAAAAAGTAGTACAAAAAAAGAATTGATTTGGTTTTATTTATTTTGGAAATTGCTGAAATAGTATCAATTAATTATTATGCAACAATGTTTATTTAAATATTTTGTACAATATTGTATGATTTTCTGCGACTTGTTTGAGTTTTTTTTACGCAATTTATTGCTTAAAAAAATATAAATATTGAAAAAGTCTCCTTCAAATCTTGCAGTATTGAATTATGTAATATTTGATATATTTTTACCCTTACAATAATTAGTTTATACTAAACTATACAAAATATTTAAGTATCTCAAAATCAGATACAAAATATAGTAGATGTGAATATTTTTCCCACCCATCTTATACTACACGCTCTTATCGTATTCATAATTTTAAATATTAGATTGTCACGTGTCAGTAAAATCTGATTAAATATACATATGTTAATTTCGTTGCATGATAATTACCCGTATCATGAAACATCTAGCGAAATAGAATTAATGCTTTGCGTGTAGCGATATTATTACACTCCATGAAAATTTCTGGGCATTTTTTCTTTTACTGAATGCCACTGCCAAGCAGCACACAAGGAAATAAAAGAAAGCCATTAAATACTGTGATTTTGATTTATGTCGACAGTTTAGATACCTGTAAACAGGGAAGCAGATTGATTTATAAAACAAGTTTATTATAAGAAGTTTTTGATGTGTTTTTTTTCATAGAGGGAGATAGAAATATATGTCATAGCTAAACTCAACTTAAATCTTCTTGGATATACATACATGCAGAGTAAAAAATACTGCTTAGAGAATTTTAAACATTAATCACAGTAAAACAAAAGAAAACAAGAAAACATGTAATTAATGTCTACAAAAAAAAAAAATAAAGCAAGTACCTACCTGAATATTTTTTCCTTAAGTTATTGAAATTTATTATTAACTTTGCTTCCTTCCAATGGGAATCATTAATCAATCAAATTAAAGTTTTTATATGACTGTTGAAAATGTTTTCTTAGTTCTCAAGTTATCTAGTTTTTAGGATCGATTAAGTAGGAGGGATTTTTTTTTAAATTTATTTATGTAATTTTAAGATTGTCAGATTATTGATCATTGGTCGAAATTTTAACGAGTTTTCCAACGCTTGATTACTTTCAAAACCATTTTATAATATAGATGGTGTAAAATTTACGTATCGTAACAGATATTCGACTTATTTGTAGTAGGGCCAATCAAAATAAATTTAATAATTTAAGAAAAAGAAAATAGATTATTCAAGTACTATATTGTTAAAAGGATTGTTTATTTTTAAACGATAAAATTTATTTCCATGCCATATAGTTATAACATTGCTTATACGAGGCTTGTTAATAAATTTTAAAAAATACGATATCAATTTTTAAATGCAAAACCATCGATATTCTTCGACAGTTTCGACTTCGCGTTTTCAGTTTTAGTTTCATCATAAAAATATAAAATACATGCTTCCGAATCCGGGCATTTACGAAAATCGCATTCAATTTATTAAGTTTTCCAATCATAGTCGCAATAAGTAATTTTACTGAAGCATACTAATAATATTTTACGAGTGTTATTGTACGTTGCCATGTAATTAATGAATTAATTATCGCACAAAGGAAAGGGCGGCAGACGCAATAAAAGCTTTTGTGGGTACATGCTGAAAGGCGGCGATCATTATGAGTGTTGTAGGAACATGCTTTTGGTGTAGACGAGAGGGAGCTTTGACATATTTCACTATCATCACTAGTAACCTGAAAGGCAAAAAGCTCTGCCTAACATGGAAATGTTTATTCTCCAATTTATACGCTGAGAATCAGATAATATAACAGACATGTATTTCACCAAATTATTGTTTATTCGAGAGACACGGAACCAAATGGAATTTATCTCTTTGAATGCATTTTATATAATTGAATTTCGATTAATTTCATCTCTGTTATTACATTAACTGTAACATGCGTTTTTCGTAACTATGTCGTAGGCAAAAATTGTAAGGAAATTGTTGATTCTAACTCTTTGGTTATAAATTTGATAAAAATTAAAAGTGGGATGAGATTATTTCATTATTTTGTAAATTATAAAAAAAAGGATTGTGATATTTTTTATCTGTGCATTTTTAGGATTATGAATATTTATTGGGTGTATCAATTAAAACTGAATGATCGGATATACGAAAATTCATGATTCCATTCACGCTAAGCTCTCAAGTAGAAGTGTAAATTTATTGATTTACAAACAAATGCATATTTAATTAAATTCATTTAAATTTAGGGCTGAGTGTTTGGGGGAGGGGTAAATTATAGATATTATCAGCAACAATGCCTCCTAAAAAAATCCATAATTCGATTGATATCTGAGTTTATGAAACATCGTTGTGGAATGCGACCAAGTGAGTTTTAAAAGCGAAAAGACGTTGCCCAATGTGCTACGGACCCGTTTATATTGAGTAATCAAAATAAAGAGTATTACTTAATGATGAATCAATTTATAGATAACATTTAAAACCTTGATGAACTGAAAATCGTAATAAATACAATAAGATTAAAATACGTACACTTGGTGTATCGACATAACGTCCGCTGATGCGTGATTAATTCCGTAAATTTAATGCGATACTTAAAATCGTAAAAGAAAAATCCCTGAACAGGCGGAAGCCATTTATCAGGAGGCTTAGCACCAATGCTAAGCGCAAGCACATATCGCCGAGGAGTGCAGTGCGTCCATCCTAATAAGTTTTATAAATTGCAACAGTTTTTCATTCGGATAATCCTCACACGACCCTTTGCTCACTGAGTCGGTGAATCTTTTACTTTATTTCTCTAATATATGTACGAAAGTCCAACAAACTGTGTTGATGGAAATTTACACATCACTTTTACACGAACTAGTTTCGAAAAAAAAAACGATTCGCTTAAATAATTTTAAAATACATATGTATAAGAATCCTTAACATTTCAATAATTGAAATTGTGTATAATTCCACATATTTTGTTACTCATAATCTGGATTTTTCTTTTCAGCAATCTTCAAGCATTCAATGCAGAAAACTTACAGTCATTCAACACCTCGTTACATCGCTTATATACAAGATGAATGACATAAAAATCTAGACACTAAGGCTGTATGAAATAATTGTTTGAATATAATGATATTCAAATTTAGAAATGATCTAATAAAACATACAGTGTAATGACTTTGTAATGCGAGGTTTTCGCAATAATTAACTGCAATTAAATTTTATATGGCTAATTTAATACAAGGAGGTATATATTTATTTCAAGTAAGTAGGTTATGGTGAAGTTATATAACAGAACTATTGTAAGAATATTTTTTTGGGATTGTTGATTATAAGAACTAATTTTTAGATTTAAGATATATCGCAAGGGAAAGTTAGGAAGGATTAATTTTTCGTTTAATATAGACATTGAACTTAGTTGGGTTTCGTTAATTTATAAATTTTCTCAATAAAACAGTTTATAATTTTCCACGCTTTGATACAATAATTTAACACAGTTATTCACGTTTACCGAGTGCTTTTCCGATTTCTATTTTTAAAAACAAAAATGTACAACGTTCCGTACTTATTTCGCATTACTCAGTCATCAAAAAGGGCATTCGGAAATTATTAAACATAAATAAATATTCATTTGCACTATAATCTCTCGACAAATATAGATTCACGCATTTTTTTAAAATGTAATATCATCTTTCAACCTCTTGATAAAAGCTTGCGATGAACGAAACCGGTCCTGATCAAAAAATATATTGTGGAAATAAGTACTAAAAAATGTGTTTTTATTATTTAAAATATCATGCCTTTCCATCAAGAAGTGACAGTTAACACGTTAAAAGTGATTGATAAAAGCTATTATTAATTATTCATTCCTGCAAATAGTGATGTTTTAGCAATCTAATACAATATGCACATAATAATTTTCCTATGAAACTAAGTGAAGTAGTAAAGCTGGAAGAGTAAATGCACATTATTATTTCGTATGCAGTAAATCACTCGCAATGCATGTTTGTTAGCCAACTCATCGTCATAAAACTAAAACGTTCTTAGTATGAATCTCGAGAGAACTAAATGTTTGTAGAAAATACAAATGTAGGTACCGAGTATGTCTATCGTAAATATTATTATTATGGTTGAAATGAGCACAGTTAAGTTTGCTGTAATCTTTACACGACGAAATCTGTTCAAAGTGAACACTATGAAGCATGAAACGTACTTCTATATATCGTGTCGAAATTGTTAAGCGTGTAATAAAAAGAGTATTGATAAAAAATCATCAAAATATAAATATTATAATACAATATAAAGTGATTGAATAGGAAAGGAATTGAAACTATCTAAAATATAACATTCCAATGAATGTATTTAAGATATCTAAGTTTTGTAGAATTATCTTGAGAAAATCTAAAATACAGAAATTATATTTCTATTATTTAAAAAAATATTTGAGGTTACAGCTAGAATTTTTCAATCAGCTCATTACTTTTTTAAGTCAAATAAGATGATGTATTGAATTATCGAATCATTAAGACAGAAACATCTGTAGTTAATTACTACAACTCGATAAATAAAAACATACATCTCCCAATTTTGAAATAAAAACAAAATTTAAATAGTACGATATTTAATTTCTTATTACGATTCAGATCGGGTTTGCGGATTGCGAGAATTTCAACAATAAAGAAAATATATTGATATTCTACCAGAATTGACATTGAACACCTGAGAAAAAAATAAAAATTATCAAAGCAATTCACTTCAATATGAAAAACCAAGTAATTTTTGAATGCTTACTGGTTTAAAAACAAGCACACTCCTTATGGGGAAGAACGAGACTTTTGCACTTAGCACAGGTTGTTATAATTTAATGATTCTCCGAGGATTACATACTAAGGCACAGTTAGTATTATGAAATATTTTCTCTTTTTTGTTCTTTTAAATAATTAAATCATAATAGAATTTTAATGCGACTTTTTAAGCTGGTAACATCGCATTATGCAGCTGGAAAGTGAACAGTATAATAATGTGATGACCACGCGAAATTTGAGCTGGCGGACCTCTCGGGAAAATGCGCTGAAAGGGCGAAGTTGAAAAGGGTCCGAGGGTTACGCTTGACGTTTAAGTGACGAGGCAGTATGCCTACTCGGTAATTATTATCGAAGATTTTTTATCTCACAGATTGTCTCTTAGTACTTAAAAAAAATGAAACCGTATTTCTAAATGATTGGGAATACTATTTTGAAATATAATGTAATTTTGTAAAGCTAAATTGATAATAAAACTGATTGAAAACATACAGCGAAACGAGATATAATATTTTGACGATTAATTCAACATTATGGTATTTTTCGCTATAGTATAAGACATCTTTTTAAGTGGGATAACGTCTTCGCTCTTCGAGGTAAGTTCGAGTTAGATGGGCTTTTTCGGATATCCTCAATCTCACTTGCATTTTCGAGAAAATGATGGATAGCATATTTTTTGACAAGAAGCAAAGTGATTAGTCGGTTTATGAATAATGTAAATGTAAAAACATTAAACTGTTAAACTACAACGTTTTGATTGAAAAAATATAATATTTAAAAATAAAATAAAAGTGCTCAATACTGTTTTCAGCATTTTAAATTATTAAGATCAAAACTGGTTCCACTCATCACGACCATTATTAATTAATTAATGCACTATTTTTTTTAATAAGGTTAATTTGTATTGTACCAGCTGATAATGTTTGCGATAACGAACACGCTATTGATCTTGATAATATAATAAATTTTGTGGAAACGATAATTAAAATTATGTTTTAAAATAAAGGAAAAATATAGTTCCATTCGATATCGCATGAAATATGTTGCAGATGAAGATAAAGAAAATTATGATACAAAAATTTGTTAGTATTGTTTGAAGAAATATCGTTCTTCAGTTAAAATATTTTGGAAAGCTAAAAACAATCGCTTTATCAATAATGAAGAATAAATAAACTGTCTGAAATACATTGTAATGATAAATAACGATTGCCTTCGTTTCATTATCTTAATCCTAATAAGATAAGATGCCGTCGAATTGGGTAAATAGATGAATTACGAAATCAGAGCGATGGCGTAGCTAAAAATTAGGCAGTTTTTCAAAATGTCGACTGTTTACTAACGATCGTTACATCTTCCGAAAATTGTTGATACTGACCGACCGCTATAACAGTGCGCCAGGGAATACGGCGGATGATGAAACTAAATTTGAAACTCCTGGATAAAGCGAATGAATAGACCGCAAAAATGATAAGCAAGAAGCCACGGTATTTTTGAACATTGATACCAATCGTAGATAAATATTTTTATTTATAATAAAATGTATTAATGGAATAGAAGGGAAATTAAAAATTTTGAAATCTAGCATCTTTTGTGTCAGACCGGAAATGCACACAGCGCTACGTTTCCACGCGCATAAGTAACATGGTCGATCTATATATTACATAATTTTACGCAGTTTTATAAGTTTTTTCTCCAATATTTCGTTTAGTTCTCTCACTCGTTGTTGACATTCATAGCATTTAATAATCATTTTGTAACTACATTTTTCATTAATCTCCATATTACTGTGAAGACTGATGTGTATGCTTCGACGAAATATTATAAGGTTGTTAGAAGCGAGATACTATATATTTTTATAATTTTTTTGTAACGAAATACAGCCTGATTTGTTCCGATAATCTTTTTCATGTTTAGTTAAGACCACAGTATTGAATTATTTTTTAAAATATTTAGTGTTACGACATCCTTTATGTGGCTCAGCACGGAATAGGTTAAAGTAAAGAAAATACTTAATGGTCCGTGATTTTGGTATTGTTATCAGAATGCAAAACCAACGCGTATCTAATGTACAAATTTGGTATAGAGAAAAATGTTTTCCTGAAGCAGTCTGAAATTAATTATTAATTTAGATTGTATGTTAGACATTACTTCTCGCCAATCGTCGCGATCTCGTCGCAGCAAACACCATGAGTGAATATGGGCTGCTAATAAATAACTCTTCGTCGGCAGGCAAACACTCGTTTCTGTAATTTAGTGCTGTGCCCCCCCCCCCCTCTCCACGCCCTCCCTAAACTTCACCTGTTTAGAAATTTGTAATTATAATTATTCGAAAACCGCGGGTGCGACGTCACTGTAAACTCTAATAAGATAATATTTAATTAGCGCGCTGAGTATGTCGTAGGGATCGTGTTAATGAAATTGTTAATTATTATTTTGGTGAATATGAATAAATATACGGGAGGATGTTTCAGGCAATTCAAGCCTTTGCCTAATTAAACGGAGGATGATAATGCCAAAGTGAATTCGGCGAAACAAGTTATTGTAATAAATAGATAAATAATGTGATACTACAAAATTATTTCATCGAAATTTACTTGTTAATATGTGATTTTTAGTCGTCATTACTTATCATTTTATGTTGAATGATCAAACACAGATACGTCTTCATAATTACTTTTTAAACGTTGACTAATTATTAGTTTAAATGCATTATTTTTAAATAATAAAAGTTAAAAGCACAATATTTAGAACGATTCCACAGTTTTATATGTTTAAGATCACCATGATCTTAAATATAAAGCGTTGTAGTATAATGGAGTTCTACCAAGTGAATGCCAAGTCAATCAATAAACTAAAAATTGTGTTTTGATTATTCAAATAAACGTATTCATTATGTATCCTACATTAAAAATGAATAATTTTATTTATATAGTGAGTTTTAACGAGACGTATTGAAACAGTTATATCTAAACGAAAGTATCGAATTGTAATACTTTTGTAAATATAATGTTAGAAAGAATAGCATGATAGTGGAATGTATCAGTTGAAAAAAGTGAAGCATCTTTTCTAATGCAAACACTATTAATTTAAATATTATCGACTAATTTTAAACCTTTTGCTACTTTTGCCCTGTATAAAAAAATAATGTTTATTATTTAATTGAATAATAATGTATAGTTTATATTTAAATAAATTTATGAAAAAATGGTCATTTCTTTCCGAACTACCTAATATAATAGTAAGGCTTGGATTAATCCTTAAGCACACTACACACGTGCTTAGGGCATCAAGGAAAGTGGGTAACAGACATTTTTTATTAATACATTAACAATGACTTGCTGAAAATGATGGAAATAAAGTTGTAGAAAATACAACCGACAAACCATCTTCCTACCCAGTGCCGCAATAAACCTCACAAAAAACAACAAGATAATGTGTTTTGAAGCGCTCACTACAATGCAATAACTATTATTTTGCTAATGTAATAATTGTAAACCATGAAGCTTTCGAATTAATACTAATCAAACAATATTTTTTTCTAAATTTTTTAAAAAATAAATTTAAAAAAAAGTACTTGGATTTACTTAACTAATATATATATGTTAAATATTTAAAGTGTTTTGAGTCTGTAGAGATAGTTTAGTATTTTTTCGTTATTTATTTAGTACAAAAATCTAAAACGATGATTTGCGAATTTTGGACTTTTCAGCCGTCTGACAAATACTCCTGAAATAAAATGAACGCCAATCGTTCAAACATAGACATGAAGGCATTGTCATATACACAAATCGATCGTGATGTACGAAAAAATAATTATGGTCATATTATACGACGTTAAAAAATGCTTATTCAAGTATAGAGTATGACAAATAACCAAATAAACGACGATCTTGATAATTTTTCGGTGAAAATATTTCAACGACAAATATTTGAACGCGCGACAGTTAAGGCAGAGATCTGTTCGTCATAAAATCGTGACGCTTCTTCCAGTTTTATATATACCTTGCATTCATAGATAAGAAATTATACTCAGTCCCTTGTTTACTCAACGGTTAGCTTGCCCGATAACGCAACGCTGGTGACAGTTAGTCGTGATACATAAAATGAAGTTTGTTCACCCTAAACAATTCGAGGATGGCAAGTGCGTGTGTGCCATTGCACACGGCATGTGGTAGGTATTGAATAGTCGGCCTTGGAAATATTATAACATAATGTTTTGCAACAAAAAATTAGCCCAACAACATCAAAGTCCAAAGAACGGGAGCCAACCCAAGGAAATGAAATTGATGAAAGATGAAACTGTTTTCTTATTTTTTGAATTGTTACAACTTTGTACGATTCTATATGTTTTGTCACTTACGACCCGGGATTCGCCTTTGCATTCATTCTATCACATGAATGCAACAGAACTGACGTAAAATAAACAGTTATCATCGTCTATATACCAAAGTTATTAATTACAGGAAAACACTTACCCCAAGGCAAGCAGTAAATTGCAGCTAAAAACACAATTGCTTGTGATAATTTTCATTAACTATCTTGTTAATGAGTCATTCGTGCAAGGGATTTTCAACAAATATTGATTAATTAACATTAAAATATAAGTTTTTTTTAAATAGAGATACCTACTATAAAACATTTAGTGATGAAATAGTATATTACAGAGAGAACAAAATTTTTCAGACAGATTTGTAGTGTCTTCATAGTTTTCAACTGAAAACAGGAACGCACGGTTAATTTAGATTGAATTTATTTCCACAAAACGGCTCGTTTATTTCTGATTCTCCCCTTACAGATAGTTTGTTTATTAAATCACACCTGAAACCATAAAGATATGTTGATTGCCTTAACAAAATTAAATACGAAAAAAATATTTTAATATTGTAAAATATATTAGCTTTTAATTTAATAACTCAATTGGATTCTTCCACCCCCACCACTGCTTTCATCTGTTCATTTTATACGGCAGCATTTAGTGATATAGCGAAGGTTAAGCGAATATAGAGTTTTTTTATAGAGGAATATCTTATAAGGATATAAGGAATATCTTCGGAACAATTGAATGCAATTTGGCCCCTTACTGAAATGTTATTTGAGTTGGATAGTTGTTTCGCAGGGCTTTAAAGTCGGAGACGAAGTCGTGTTTTTTGTCAATATTGGAATCAGAGTCGTGAAAAACAAGCGACTCTTACTTTTACGAATTACTTTTTCGATTTGACGATTTTTAGGAATATCTCAATAAATAATTTGCCGAATTAGTGTTAATCTTTTATTTAATGCACATAAATAGGAAAGGTAAAGAGTCTGACAAAAATAAACTTTTTTTAGTCGGAGTGGTGTTTTTTTTAAGGATTCAACAGCCCTACTTTTTATATAATATCACTAAAACAACATTATTAAATATTTTTATTAGATTGGGGTGACGTTATACGTCAATATCACGCAAGGAGAAATAATATTCCAATTATCGTAATGAGACGCAATTCTAAAATAATATATAAAAAAGTTTGTTGGTTGTGATTAAACTGTGATTACTTCGCTTAAAAATTGATGAACCTTTACCGTGCTCTGTTTTATCGACCGTTTAATATCATTTAAACAAATTTCTACGGGATACGACAAGAAATGGGTGTATAAATTACATCGAAAGAAACACTTAGGTATAATATCAGTACGTACTGATACCACTGGGCAGTGGATGCAAAGCACTAATTTTAACAATGGATCGTATATTAAATTAGTTGTATGACAACTAGTTCGGTCAAAGAAACATACAGTGTGACATTTTTTTGTATATAAATTAAATTATAGAGAGAAGTCTCTCCTATTATGATCCTAGCACGATAGAAATAAATCAAAACCTATTTATTATACAGCACAAAAGCTTTTAATAATTGATAACAACAGAGAAAGCTTTGACTGTTTATAACATTGAGCTTTTATCTTCCATGAGGCATCCATTAATTATGTTTGCTATATTTACATTACGTTCTAACTTGTAATCCGGTTTTAATTGATGTATAACCAATGACAACGTCTGCGTGATAGGAATCGTCAAAAATATCGAAAAAATTAAAATGAATAATTAAAATAATACTATTACTTCAAGTCAGCTAGTAATGCGCCTTTTCGACATCCAAAGGAAGTTATGGAAACTTAAATTTGTCGGTAATTATTACAAATCTTTTAAGAAAAATAACAGGAAAAATTTTAGCTTTTTTCTTTCATACGACACTACAATAAATGGTTGTCAATGCTTTTTCATATCTCTATGCATCACTTTCAATATTTGTTATAGGAACATCTTAACATGTTTTCTGTGTTCATTAGGCATCAATTAGCGACTAATTAAATCTAGTATGCTTATCATTGTGAGTGTACATTAACGTCATTTTTTTTTTCTAGATATCATATAGAACGGTTTATAATAATGTCCTCCTATTCAGAAAAAAATATTATTTGCGACGAAACTAGCCACATATGTGTAAAAAAACTTTCATTTCAGATTACATTGAATCACTAACGATATATATTTAAGGTAAAATGTCTTTGCCGTTGAATCGTTCTATTGATGTAAATATTCCGTATGTACATGATACTATCATAAAAATAACAGTTGATGTATCACAAGAGTTTACTTTCTGAGCAATCGAATATTATATAATATTATACTGCCAAATAGTTGTAAAGTTATGAGCAGCGATACTGCATTCTTCTATCGAGTGAATAAATAGAATGATCAGATAAATTCATATTAAATTTGATATGGGGGTTGGGCGCCGATAGTAGGTAAATCGCATTTTAGTGCAGCGTGTTCAGCGAACCAATTGATTCTGCCAAATCGTGCGTTTGCAATGCACTCGCGCGTGAAGCGGTACGCAACATACTATTATATAATCTAAACTAACCTGTAAGACTTAACAATCGAACATATTTTGAATACTTTAATACCGGTTTATAATTGAACTAGAACATTCAAAAGGTGTCGTTAAATTTTCGCTCAAAAAATAAATATGATAGATGATTATCATCAGAAAAAGTTTACCAAGCACGTTGCGATATAAACCTTTTACATCGGAATGAATTTACTCAGGATAAAGTTCATTATGTACACATCTGAAATAATATGGTTGAATAAAGAAACAATTCATGTCCACGATTGCTTGTATAATACCCTAAAGAATAGTAAGTAGTTCGACAGAACAAAAGAATGCTTGTATGATAAATAATCTCGTATATATGATTGTAACGTAACACATTCTATTTTCGATACTTTTCGATAAAGATCCACAATGTATCTCACTTTGTTACAAATATTGAATAAATCGAAAGTACAAGATGCAAGTTTTCCGAATTCTATACAATATAATATGTTCTTCGATGCTCGCTGCGCTGACTTACATATTGCTTTAAGCCGCTAATAAACTTCTAACTTGAGGTCTTAGTGATATGATCTGAATGGCAGTAAACACAGCTCAACTACACTATATGCTCTTGGAACAGCAGTTTCGCCTTTAATAAGCTTAGAGTAATGTAATCGTACATAGTCCTTGATACAGATCGCTGCGTACATGTGGTGAGCTTGTTTCATAATATTGTACAATCACAGACAATCTATCATAAGACGTAGTAAATATTGAGCTAGATACATATGCAAACATTTATATCCAAATTATTAAGAACAAAATTTTTCACAAAATTGTATTATCAACCTTTTTTTTGCTGAATTATTCTTATAATATAAGCAAGGTTGTCGTAACGTTTTTTGCATAAACTACTATATTACAATGAAAAGCTGTCAATGACTGTCACTTTCATCCGTTTAGAAACAAGTAAATGTCTGCTCCAAATCTTGAGGCGATCCATAGCATATCGGATTGTTCAGAAAATCATCAGAGACTTTTCGTGTTCAATTTCAATACACGAAGTAATTTTGTAGAAACGAAAGTTTTTAAAAATACTACATTTATAATAATTTGATGCAACACAATAATTTATAAACTGTTTCAAGATCTAAACAAGTGCATTTTTACAATGCACATATCGCACGAAGTATTCCTTTAAATCACTATAGTTTTTTCGTGTTTACTGATGTATCTCAGACGTATAGCCATGTATTTATAATCCTATAAAATCAATAAAGTTCAAAGAAATACACCCGAACATCGAAAACTCGCGATGATTTGTGTACCGAGAATTATAAGAGATGGTACAGCGCTCCGCAGGGTTGATATACTGTATTTATATAATTAAATAACAAAGCGGGCACACCTTCACGGGTATAAATTAAAATTACGGTGATTTTATTTCTTTTTTTTTCATCTCGAAAAAATAAATTCAGTATAGATTTTTCAAAATCAAAATAACTCAACATATATATTATACTAAAAGAAAATAAGAACAATTGTAATCAAGAAATCAATTGAAATTTCACCCGACAAATTAGAAATGAATCGATATAATCCATCTAATAATCTTTTGAAAGATCAAATCAATATAACCTCATCGCCCTTGCTTAGTTTATCACAAATAATTCACACAATTACGCATAAACACTAAAAATATATACTTGTATGAACGAGTAATTAATATTGCCAATTAGGTTTACTTTATTTATCGAAGCCAATATGAACACAATAAAATTTTAATATTTAAATTGCACCTACAACTTATGATTGAATAATTAAGACAATATATAATGTATTAAACATTATAGAAAGTTATGTTTAGATTTGGTTTGATCATTATTCTGACAATGGCAAAAGACATAATAGCTAAATGGTTTAATAATCTAAAATTTAAAAAAAAGGCAAAATACTTATATTTTACCTTATCATACAAAAGTTTCTTTTGGTTTTTTTTGTGAAAACTTATGTGTTATTTCAAAAATGATTGTAAAGATTATTTTATTATTAGAAGTCATATGACGTATTCAAATTTTTTAAAATGTAATTTATTACGCGTTGTACATTGATAA
Organism: Himalopsyche japonica; assembly: GCA_028555115.1. Taxonomy (NCBI): domain Eukaryota; kingdom Metazoa; phylum Arthropoda; class Insecta; order Trichoptera; family Rhyacophilidae; genus Himalopsyche; species Himalopsyche japonica. Next base: position 74,019 of record JAHFWJ010000214.1, on the reverse strand, counting down.
AAATAATATTGCACGTGTGTACTGTCCTCCAAAGTTATCAGAGCTTTTAATCTATTTATAATTGAAACGACGCCCGTTACTCATTCAGAGAGGACGAAGCTTTCTAGCAAATTAATTATTCCGTTAGCTTTTGGATACTGTGTTTTGATTCCACCATTAAAAACATATTCTGAAAACCCACAGATAAAAACACCTTGAAAAATTATTATCCTTCCATCGCGATATTTTACACCGAGACAAGTGATAAATCAAAACAACCGAGAAATTAATGTAAACTGGAAAGAAATCGAAGCCTGGCAAACAAAATATTGCTTGTTTAGCGTAATTAGATTTGTGTTTTTATTCAGCTTAGAAAAATGCTTGTTTACACATTATTAATCAAGATTCGATAGATATAGCAACAAGGTGCTGTAAAATAAATTGTTGAGTTCATAGCTTCGTTTACAGAATAAAATAATAATCGCTTTTATTATTTTTTTAAATTACTTAGTGTTTACCGTAATGCTTTAAAGACGAAAAATAGTTCGATGATTTTTTTGATTGGCCATAATAAAATATATGAAAATTATTAAGAACCAAGATACGATACGTTGCCACGATATAGAAATTTTTTTTTTTTGTCAGTTGAATGAATTTAGATTCAAAAAGAGTACATATTACATCGGTATGGTCTTAGATTGATTTTTAGTAATATATTACAACAGTTTGTTTTATATAACTTAAATAATGATGGATGAGATCGTTAACAATAGTTTAAATAAACCAGTTTTACTATCGAAATGTGTTTAATTATACAAAGATTAAGTGTAAATTGATTTTGATTTGTGTCAAATATTCAATACCGTTAAAAACACTTCGCAATTTTTTTTAGGTTGATGTCATGACATGTCAATCGTCGAGGTGGAGCAAATAATAACATATTGAAAAAAAAACATTAAATACATTGGAACTGGTGTACAGGCACTTTGACCATACTGTGTGACGTCATGAGAATTGTATAATAACATTCATTTCAGTTTCTTTTTTTAATACCGAAAAGAAAACTTCAGGTTAACAAAGTTTCATGGAATTCTTCAGAAATGTCTCGAGCTTTGTGCTTATAACCGCTCTAAGAAGCAGGGTAATTTTTATATTCGCGAACGGAAAATAATTCCACGTGAATATAAAGATATTCAAAATAAGATATTTTATAATTCTATTAATGACTTTTGTCCCTAATACTTGGTAAACACGTCACCAGTTTAATTTGACACCGAAACATTATTATGGACGAAGTTCATACGGATAACTTTAGTGTGAATGAAAAAATGCCCTAGGCTCATTATCTGGAATTATGCAGGGGCGTGCGCTAAATAGATACAAAATTGCGCCGTCTGTCTGCCATCGCAGCGGCCATTAATGAGTGCGGACTTGTAACAACTTTACTCGTTAGGGGCCACTCCAGAGAGCTTTCACAGCCAGGATGAGTTGGGGAATGCAGTGGTGTGCTCAACGAATCAGTGCTATATTTAAAGTAGCACACAGTCTGTGGCACCTTTGTATTATAAGTTAAACAAATACATTCTGACGTTGACAGCGGATACTCTATTACATTGAATTTCACTTTTCGTTATATCAAATTTAATATTTGGCTAAGACAGTAACAAGTTGGTTGTCCCACCTCCACCCGTTATGTGTATGCAGCTGTTGTTACACGGCTGCCTTCCATAATGCAATACAAATTAAAAGAATTGATTTTACTTCTCATATTCTTGGCCCGATACAGAGCTGCACGGACCGATCGTTAAGCCATGCACTATTGTGCTTAAAAGAAGAGAGAAAAAATGTGACTTGCTCAGCCACTTAATCTACGTGATATTAGGTATCCTGTGTATCTGTGTACTGAAAATCCACCGTGGCGGAAGAGTTTAATGTGCTACGCGTTGAATCTAAAGACGAATCGAGAATGTCTCGTTTCCCGTATGATCTTGCAAATTTATCGAATGCCTCAAAGTTGGCCTTGGTTGATACTAAGTCAGCGTGGTCTATTGGGCCCGTATGAGGACGGACCACAGCAAACAGCTCTTTACCAAATTCGGCTGACAACTGATTGCAATTCTTCTTGAGTTATAAACAAAAATATTATCCATAGTTTTAAGATTTGGCTGATGAAAAGATAATTAGATAAGAACAGTGTAAAAATAAATAAGCACTTATGACGCCCAGCAGAGCTGTAGAGTGTAAAATTATCTTAAATAATAAAAACACATTTTTTGTTACTTATTTGCACAATATATTTTTGATCAGGACCGGTTTCGCTCATCGCGAGCATTATCAACTGATCAGTTGGTAATGCTCGCGATGAGCGAAACCTGATCCGAATCCTGATCAAAAAATATATTGTGGAACTATTTCCACAATATATTTAATAATTAACGAATAAGTTTCTTTAGTTAAATTCCGCATATTCGTATACAAGTACGCCTCTGAGATCTTGGAAGCACGGCTGAAAGTTTAGCAGAGGACTGGCCAATCCCCTTTTCTTTCTACCCGGAATGAAAAGAAGGATGTAAACCAGATAAGAATTGAGCTGATTTTAGAAGTTTTCCGACAGTTATTACTTAAATGAAATTCTAAGATTTTATTCAAATCAAAAGTGTCGCTTTGATATTAAAAATTTAAATTGAATATCGGGCGACACCCGCACTCATATTTCCAAATGTTATCAAAAATCAAAAGTTTAAAACATTTTTCTTAAAACCATATAAATAATCGTTTGGTAATTTATACTTTGTAAGTTATATAAAAAAATACGCGTTGTATAATATGAGGATAAACTTTATAAATATGATATTTTTTGTTGTAAAAACGAAATAATCATGACCCAGGTAGGACCTGAAAGGTCTGGGATCGGATTCGGTAATTTAATAATATTTGGACCCGTACGTCATGTCATGCATTGTATCGATCAGCGACCCGCGATTTTTATGATCAGACCGATGTCCAGTGGAGTACTTAACCATATAACAATTGTCATCGACAGCTAAAAAATCTTTTGGATACAGTTTAAAAGTATATGAAAATTATTTTCACTTACAGTTTAAAAATAAAAGGGTTGATCAGTTTTAAACATTGAGCCGGGACTATTTTATTCTCTATTCGATCACCCAATGTAAGTTAGATGTGTAAAATATTTCGTTATTAAATTAAACGCGAGTGTTTTCAAGACATCTTGAAATATTGCGAACATGTGGTGACGGCAATTAAGCATGACATGTCTCTAAAATTTATACGTAGTTACTTTGGATTATTAACTTCTGTGACATAATAATAATTAAAGTGTGTAAACAAAAGTTCCCGGTGAATTATACTGTGGTAAATTAATATTAATTACACAGTAAGATGTCAATTCAACTTTAGGGGAAAATAGTACCCGAGAGCTTCCGGCATCATAACTCTAATGATTATCAATTCTAATACAAGATTTAACCTCATTAGACTATTATTGAAAACGTATGGATTTTTTTGGCCTTCCGCAATACAAACTGTTGTTGTGAGTTAACAAGACGCTTTAAATTTCATCATTTAAATAAAAATACGGCTTTACATATCTTATCATAAATGAGAAGAATGACTACAGAGTATCAAATTGTATTTATATATAACGTTTTAAATGTAGTTTCGTGTTTTGAATGTAGTAATGAGTGACAATTTTCAAAAAAAATCTAAATAAAAATATCAGCACAATGGTTCTAACAAGTAACATATTAAATTTTGTGATTCGTAGCTCAAATCTCCGGATCAACATTTTCCAGTTTATATGAAAAATATACATCTATTATCTATATATATATATATAAATGAATGTCTGTCTGTCTGTCCCTTATAAACTCCTATCCAAGAATCCAATTGCGATAAAACTTTGTCGAATTATTGCTTAGACTCCCGGGCAAAAGATAGGATACTAAGAATTTGATTACAAAAATTAATTGAATATTTACGAAAAACATGTTTTCATACAAGACTATTGTAATACAGAATGGCCATTTATGACATATTGTATCCATAGCAATGTCGAAAACAAGAACGACGCAAATCTGTCACATTCACTCACCTGTAGGTACTTTAAGTAAGGTACTGAATATTTTGAAACAAAGTTCGATTTTCGAAAAAAGTATTTCAATGTTCTATTTTTTACCGACTTTTTTTGTTTTGGTTTTATGTCGCATGACAGAACGAATTGAAATAAATATAACGTATAAATCGTGTGTGACATAGAAAGAATTTATTCAATATATCAATTTTTTTTTTTTTCAAAAGTGAATTTCAAAACGTAACATTCACTGTGAAATCAATTATGCCACCCAACCGAAAAGGAATAGGTCAGAGTACAACTCAAGCACGAAAGAAAAGGGCGAAACAATGAGGTTGAAGTTGATAATCGTTGGATTGTACCGAATTCACAGTTTCTCTCGAAAACGTATAAAGCACACATCAACGTCAAGTATTGTAATTCAGTAAAATCCATCAAATACATTTGTAAATATGTTAACAAAGGAAGCGATATGGCAGTTTTTGGAGTGGGAAATTCAACTGCATCTATCGATGAAATCAACCAATATCAACTGGGACGCTACATTAGTAGCAATGAAGCAATATGGCGCACTTTATCATTTCCAATTCATGAACGGCATCCACCAGTTACTCATTTGGCAGTTCACCTTGAAAATGGACAGCGAGTGTACTTCACAACAGAAAATACACGTGTAAGAGCATTGTCACTACAGCCAACAACGTTAACTGAATTTTTCTTATTGTGTAGGGATGATATGTTTGCAAAGACGCTACCTTACTCTGAAGTGCCAACATTCTACAGATGGAATGCATCAGAAAAAAATTCGACGTCGCAAACAAGGTAAAGCAGTTGAAGGACATTACAACGTATATTCAACCGACGCATTAGGCCGTCTGTACACTGTTCAACTAAATAATGCAGAATGCGTTTACTTGCGATTACTGTTAATCAACAAACGTGGACCAACATCCTTCCAAGAATTGAGAACAGTAAACGGTCGAATATATTTCATTTATCGTGAAGCTTGCCTCGAATTAAATCTTCTAGAAAACGATGCACATTGGGACACTTCACTCGCTGATTCATCGAATACTGCTGACCCACAACAAATACATGCGTTATTTGCAGTAATATTAACAATTTGCTTTCCATCCAATCCAAAAGATCTTTGGGAAAAATACAAAGGCTACATGAGTGAAGATATTTTACATAGTTTGCGTGAAACAATTCAAAATCCACAAGTTCAATTCACACCAAACGTGTATAATGAGGCATTGCTATTGATTGAGGACATATGTTTAGTAATCGCTAACAAATCATTGGTACAATTAGGAATGGCTGCGCTGAATCCATCTGAAAACGACTGACGTGATCGTGATTTCCAACGAGAAACACACTTTGATGTGAATGAATTGGGTAAATTTGTTCAAACGAATCTTCCGAAATTGGTTTCAGATCAACGTATAGTGTATGACACAATTATGGATGCAATTACAAGTCAAAGTGGTAGATTTTATTTCATAGATGCACCCGGAGGCACAGGTAAAACCTTCCTCATTTCACTCATTTTGGCAGTCACACGATCACGAAAAAACATTGCACTAGCAATCGCATCATCTGGAATTGCAGCAACTCTTTTGGAAAAGGCCGAACAGCGCATTCAGCACTGAAACTGCCATTGAATATGTAAATAATTGAGAAACCAACATGCAATATCAACAAAAATTCTAAAACGGGCAAACTACTTACATCATGTAAAATCATTGTATGCGATGAATGTACTATGGCACACAAAAAATCATCGGAAGCACTTCATTGCACACTAAAAGATTTGAGAGGAAATGAGCAACTTTTCGGTGGCGCACTCATTTTATTGTCTGGTAATTTTCGACAAACTCTACCTGTTATATCACGTTCAACAGTAGCCGATGAACTTAATGCATGTCTCAAATCATCCGTTTTATGGCGATACGTACATAGATTAACTTTGAAGACCAATATGCGTGTACAACTACAACATGATGCATCCATTGAACGTTTCATAAAACATTTGTTGGATATAGGAAATGGGAAAATGGCAATATAGGAATCCATACAATGTATCACATTGCCAGCGAATTTCTGTAAAATAACCGCAACCATAGACGAATTGATTCACAAAGTTTTTCCAAATATTGTACACAATCATAAAAGTCATCAATGGCTCAGTGCACATGTTATATTAGCAGCCAAAAACAAAGATATCAATGCAATCAATGTCAGCATACTAAATGAATTACCAGGAGAAGCGATAACGTATAAGTCCATCGATACTATAACGGATCAAGACGAAGCCGTCAATTATCCAACAGAATTCTTGAATTCACTTGATTTGTCAGGCATGCCGCCGCATATTTTAGCATTTAAAATTGGCTGCCCTATCATTCTTCTCCGAAACATAAATTACTCACGACTTTGCAACGGTACCAGGCTTTCAGTAAGAAAAATGATGAATTATTGAAGCCACAATTTTAAATGGAAAATTCAAAGGAGAAGATGTAATGTTGCCACGCATCCCAATGATTCCGACAGATATGCCATTTGAATTTAAACGTCTGTAGTTTCCAGTGCGAGTCGCCTTTGCAATGACCATCAATAAGGCAAAAGAACAGTCGTTACAAGTGTGTGGACTTAATTTAGAAAATCCATGCTTCTCACATGGACAACTGTATATGGCCTGCTCACCTGTTGGAAAACCTTCTGATTTATTTGTGTACGCACCAGATAGAAAAACAAAAAACATTGTGTATCCAAAAGCACTCCAATAAATAAAAACACATACGGCCGCCACTGTCAAATTTCGGTAAGAAAAACATAACCTAAGCTTATCGTTTCTAATTGGCTCCGGCCTCGCCTCAAGTCTGATTTATCCAATCGGAAGGCGAGAGGCTCCCGACGAGGCGATTCCATAAAGTCGCGGTTTCTTTTTTCTGAGTGGCATAGCAACGCATGCAGGGTACACGCTAGTTTATAATAAATTTCACAAAACTCTTGAGATATAAAGACAATTAAATTAAAACCATTTTCTGCTTTTAAATGAACTTATATTATAGTAATGGTTTTAGACATATAATATGTTAATTCTTATAAATGTTATGTGAAAGCAATAAGGTTGTTTTGATTAGTTTAATACTCTTCTTGAAAAATGGCCTTCACTTATGAGTAGGAAAAGTTGAAGATTTTTATTTCACTAATCTGCATAGTTTTTCAACTCTTTCAAACAATTTTGCGACTTACTATTATGCTTCAAATACATTTACACTTTCATTCAACCTACAGAAGTTTACTAAATATTTTAACAATTCCCCATTTATTATAATATACTCTTGAAAAAATTGTAATACCAACAATCAATAGCCGAAGAAGCATATAATATAATAACGCTCTGATTGCGGGGCAATTATGTTATACGAAAGAAAATCTGATCTTATTTTTCGATTCCTTGTCAAAATCATATCTATAATTCAATGGTTACTCTTCTCGTTAATGGAGCGCTCGTTTTAGTATGCATAGGACAGCAGTGTAGAGCTACGTTGTGTTTATACTCCACTCAAAGAAAATCTTTCAAATAATCGAAAAAAGTCCAAGAATTAAAAAATTTTACAGATCGACTGAAGAAAAATAAGTAACCATCGAAAAAGACGAAGTAAAAAATGTCATTATCATCCGGTGTTCCTAGTAATTCATGTACGCGGATTGTTTACAAGTAATAAAGCCTTTAAAAACGATTATATCAAATGGTTTTTATTTTCTTTTATGGGCCGCTGAATATTTTATCTGCGACGGAGTTTTTTAATAACCTAGGATATCATAAGCACAGCTCATACAATTTTTGGAGCCGAGTTACAAGTTTTTTAATAAAAAACCATCCAAGTGAACGTAATACTTTCGAGTGCTCAAAAAATTTCATCGAAACGTAAGCAAAAATAACATAAAGATTAGGCTTCCGTTCGTACTTTTCGAAATGATTATTTTTTTCACATTGTTTTGCCATACAAAGAGCGAAAACAAATAAGACACTCAATGAAAAAATACAGACTGTATTCAAATAAGTAATAATGTTTTTATTATTTAAAATATCATGCCTTTCCATCAAGAAGTGACAGTTAACACCTTAAAAGTGATAAGTAATAATGAATATCAGCGATTAGTCTGTGTCGTATTGAGTCAATATTAAAAGCTATATAGAAAATAGATATTTAAATCTAAGCAATATGCCAATACATCGAAGTGACGAAGGACACTCACTAAAATAATGATTCAGCCAGAATTATTAATAATTACACGGTGAAAAAATATTAATGTATTTTAGTTCTACAAAATTTAATAAGATATAGTTGATAGCTATTTCGCCTCACGCCTTCGTCAGAAATATCCTGTATATAAATATTTCTGACGAAGGCGTGAGCCAAAATAGCTATCAACTATAACTTATAAAATTTTATAGATATAAAATACATTGCTATTTTTTCACCGTGTTATAATGGAGTTCTACCAAATAAATGCCAATCCAATCAATTAATCATAATTCATTAAATAAAGACTCATTCTAGCCGAACAATGATATATTCTATTTCTTATAATTAACTTTAGATAAAATTCAACTACTGTCAAAATCTTAGCACAACGCAAAAGATCTCAATAAAAAAACTAGAAGGTTTCTATCATAATATTTAAAAAGCTGTTTAATTTTTCTTAATATATTTAATATATAAAAAAAATAGTAAACAAGAAGTGACGCGTAATTTACTCCTTGACGGATTATTTTGAGTGCTTTAAAAAAAATCAATAAAAAAACTCATTTGAATTCATTCACGCATTTAAATGCATGATAGTTTTTCTAGCCAATGTATCTATTATATATACGTCCGTTTTTGTTAAAGTGTGTTGTTTATACGAAACGGTTTTGTCTCGCACATAAAGATGTAACAAAAAAATAATACGTAACAAAAAATAATGTGAAAAGAGAAAAAATCGAAGGTCAATAAGCTAATCAGTATTCAAGTTGTGGAGCAATAAAGATAGGGAGACGGTATAAAATAATATGAGGGGCTGGCAGATAAAAAAATTAGATCGATAAAGCCCCAACCGAAAACAGCCCTTCGAAATTATGCTGGAAACTTTACGGGTAGATCTACTTTAGGGTAATCTACACTTAATTTATGGTAATTCTATGGTATTGTTTGGCCTCCATATTCGATAGTAAAGTTATATCACAACGTTAAAAAACATTATACTTATGTTAGCCTGCATGTAAAGTTTGAATATCAATATATTTTGAATTATTGAAATTGTATACACTTCTTCATGTTTTATCAATCACGACTCGGTTTTTATTTTTCGGCATCTTGAGAACAAACAAATCAGCAATTATTAAAATTATTTCAGATATTTAAATTTAGCGCCTAGAGATGGTCTTTAGGCTAAATTTATATTTTTCTGTATTATATATAAGCGAAGCATTATTTATAGTGTGTCGGTGTGATATTAAATTTGCATATAAATAAGTTTTATAAATAAAAGCTTCAAGGACTGTTTTATTGTGTTAGTGAGGTAAAATGCCGTAAGATGCAAAAAGGCGAAACCAGAGCCGTGACTAACAAAGTATTTATATTAAAATACCATCAAACACCATTAGTCGATATCGTTAACTATCTATGTTATGACCACGTACCGTAATACGGTGACTGCGAAAGAAATGTCTAACGAGTAAACACATACATATTTATAGCACGTAAATAAATAAGATGAATTGTAATAATCACAATATTTAGTAAAATACAAATTCTAAGGATCTTCTGACGCGCTAGGCGCGTTATCAACGACTCTCTAATATACGTATTCCGTACACAGCGAATAGAAAAAAATAATTTTGCCTTCGTTATTGTATTGAAAAAAAAGGATTCAGAATTTTGAAGCCATCAATCAAAATTATAACATATTGGTGTATAATACTTTCAATGGACATAAATTATTAGATCTTGGAGAGAGAGAGGCAAAGAGAGAATATTTGGCCGACCAACAGAACTAACAACACTTAAATAGTTCATTTATTGCCAATATTCTCCAGATGATAAAAAGTATTTATTCCGTTTGACAATTCAGTATTTCTTGTATTTTGTTAAAAAACGTTTTGTGCTTTTACAAAGCTTTTTGTGTTTTTGACCCTCGGCCAACCGGGTCATTTGGGAGTTGGAACCGACCTTGTGTTAAGTTTACTTAGAGTTCATAATATGATATACATTATGTACTAAGCAATACTGGGTATGGGTAGGGAATTTAAATACATTTCAATATTTTAAAATCAAAATAAACTAAGATTGTAACCGTTTATTAGCTCTGTATATAACACTAATGTTTGATAGTAGAATAATATACGCACAAAATATAAAAAAAATGTATTGATATTACATTCATTTGAAATTTGATTATTTCAATAGACAATAGAGTTTTTAAACCCAAGAAGTATCCATTTGAAATGTTGCAGTGTTATTGTATGCAAATCTGATCACCGATGCATAGTTTTCATGCAATACTAACTTTAGTTGCATTTCATTATTTTCGTATTTATCGCCGATAATTCACAGTGGACTGAATGTAGCATTATTCATTCGTAATGATGACAGTATATTTAAAAATATACATATAAGAAACCCTTAAATAAAATTTTTACGATACAGTAAGTTTGAAAATACTTCTCAAAGAATCAAAACATATCTCACTGGTAATAGCACAATCAGTGGATTTTCAAAGTTGAACATTTAATATTATAATATCGACCCCCTGAATGAAAAATTATAAACATGTATTTTTTACAATCTGTTTGTCCCACTTTCACTCGTTATAAGTATGCAGCCGCATTTCCTCTGCCGGCTTATACAATATAACGGAATACGGATAAAAAAGTATTCCTAAATTTATTCCTAATTTTCTTAGTCCAATGCAAATGTCTACCGTGCGGATACATTGTAAAATTTTAATATTGCTAAAATACAATTAGCGAAAGAACTTAACTAACCTGTATTTCAATTTAAAGCATATTTTTCAATTGGTCACTGAGTGTCCATTACCGTAACGGACGTATTTTTTTAGCACAGCAAGGGAAGTGTTAAGCTGTGTACTATTGCGTTTATTGCGACACTTTTTTATGTATACGGCATAAGAGAAGAATTTATTACGTATTCAATTTATTTTGTATTGTTAATTAGTTTATGTTTTGATGTATTACTATCTAGGTCTTGGGCAGAGTCGTAAACGTCACGAGTTATAGTAACAGTGCTTTTTTGTTATACTTCGATATAGCATGGTATGAATTAACCGTGTCATCGTAGGGTTGTATGTACACAAGATTGCCATTAATAGTATCTAGCTTTGTGTAATATGGCAGTAGATAGCAATATAATACCGTGTCCGACGAATCAAAACAAGCCGACTGCGTAGTCGAGGTGTCAGCGTGAAGGGCGCCGCGCTGGCCATGATCTCGTGACCCCTCGCTTCCTTTGGACCTCCAATGACCTACAATCGTCGGCTCACAATGGAAATTTCGCACGCGACAAACACAAACACACGAAGCTTCAAAACAAAACATTGCTGTACTGGGAAAGGGAAACCTTCTCTGTTGATAATAAATAATAATTATTGTACATAAATATATGTGCAACCTTCTGACCTATTACAAAGTTTCGTATTACAGTATTGCTGTTATGTTTGCACCACTTACAACACTATGAAAATATATATCAAAATGATTTTATCGTATTCATTTTTAGAATATTAGTTCTGTTATTGCGGTATTTAATAAAACAGTGGTTGTATAAACATAGCGGGTGGTGACTAAACAATCAACTTGTATACTGAACATAACTATAATATTACAAAAAATAGGCACCATTTTAAGACAGTTAATTTACAAAGTATCAAAACCATTTTTTGAAACACATATGGTGGTTGTTGACAATTATTTCGGCTACTGCCATCGTCAAAACGCCGATCAAATTAAATTTAAGCTAAGCTTTATTTGCTCTAAATATAAACAATATAACGTCTCGATTATAATAGCATGATAATATTTATGTATATTTTAAATATTTTATTATGTTAAGAGTCGTTATAAGTCATAAAATAGACTTAAATAATAATTTATAATTTTGATGTGACGTTAAAATAAATGCATTGAAATTTAATCATTATGCGCAATTAAGAGAGTTCCTTGTAACGGTTTGGGTAGGCGTGATGAGATTTTGTTAATTTGATCTTTTAAAACACTGTTACCTAGATGTATCTTTTATTGAAGTAAGTCTAGAATTGCGATTCATTAATTTTATTTGCTTTATTTGAAACAGTATTTTAAATTTGTTACCAATTCGAAAAAAGCTTATAACCTATATATACCTGGTGAGTTATGTATCAATCGGTTGAAAAAAAACAGACCTCACGTTTTTGTCCGAAGCTTCATTTGTAGGAGAAAAAAAGTAAACCAAGTAATCAACCCTTACTGGTAAAAAAAACCACTGAGGCGGGTCGCATTGGATTCAGATAGCGTGACGAGATCTGACCGTGTTCTTTGGGATCCAAATCGATCTAGACAGGTTCGGTTCTATGATTAAAACACGATTTTAATGAAAAACGCGGTTATCCGCTGTAATTTATTTTATAAATATCCAATTACAAATTAAGTACACGTAAACAATAAATAGATTGACAGCTGAAACGTATTGTACTTTAATATTTTCGCTTACAAAATTTTTCTTTTATATATTGTGTTTTTTCTAAAGGTATAGAACGTAGAATAAAACAAGATAGATATACAAAATAGATAAAATTTGCTTATGAAAATCGGGATCAACGGCAAACTTGTTTTGGGAAATTTGGAAGCGTTGTTCAGGCATCAGTCTATTTATGTTAAAATGCCAAACCAAACTAATCATAAATCACTTGACAACTAACAAAATGGCCGCTAGTTAAAAAATTGTTGCCAACTTAGAGTTCTATACCTCTAAAAAAACACCCTATATTTTTATATATTGTAAATATAATATATATATATATATCCATGTAGAACAATAGTTACATTACGTATCTATGCTGAATCTCAACAATTCAATTTCAGCCAGAATAAAAAATATTCAACGGGAGCAATAGTCGGTCCAAAGATCCGTAACAAATATACTAAATGTGAAAGTTGCGCATTATATAGACTTGGATTTAAAATTACAGCGAGAAATCCTGAGACCACTCGTGCGCGGACGAAAAATAGCACAGGTTTTTCCTTTTTTCTACCCTTACTTACACTCTTGCGAAATAATGTAATTTATACGACGTATTTATATTTATACGACACGTAGGTGGAAAGAATATCGCGGTATCGTAAGAAAATTTGTTCGCGAGATACAAATGACCGCATAAATCGTGAATAAGAATATTATATAGTTCTTCGGAGAAAGGATTGTAGCGAAAATGCTTAATTCGGTAATGTATTGACAGCTGTCGAATTACATAGTAAAATGATCATAAAAATGGCGATATAAGATTCCAACATAAAAAGAACATTACTAGTAGTAAGTTTTTTTCTTTATGATCTTCCCAATTGATTCTTTTTCCTGATTTATTTCTTGATAAAAGTCAATTTATAAAATAACTGTTTGGCTATTTTGTTTTTTTCAAATAAAACACAGCTTGATTGATACTAGAACTGATCATTAATTTAAAATTAAGTACAATTACTTACCAGGTTTTATATAATACTAGCTATTATTCAAAACGATGAAGAACAATTTAAATGAAAATATAATGTTTCTTTTTGATTTCAAGAATATAGTCAACTTTCTTACTTCAACATTTTTTATTCTCAAAGATTGATGGGATAATTTCACTACACTTGGCATTCGGAAAAGGCTCGACGTAAACTATAAAAGTACTAGTACCATAACACTTACCATTTTGTTTATTAATCAATAGGGTTTGAGGGTTAAAATCCCAAAAGAAGGGAATTCGCAAAAGTTGAGCCATTTGTTTCATTTTAAGAATTATTAATTTATAGATTTGATTAGTGTGTAGGACGCAGAAAAATATTATGATTCAACCCTTTAATGAATGAATTTATGAATTTCAAATTGAACTAGAATACAAATGATTTTTATTTACACTTTTAAAATGACGTGATTAATGTGTGAAGAAAATATAGTTAGGGATTTATCCACAGTGCTTGTACATATTAGAACAATTATATATTGATATCAGTTTGACTTGTATACGGTTAAAAAAAAACCACTGTCGTAGCGCACAAAACTTATAATTCGTATATATTTGTAGTTCAATACATTCCTAGCGAAAACCACCCAGTCAGTCCCTGCAACGGTTAAGCTTCTAGCTATATCCAAAGTCACGGACAGGCTTGCATTACGTTTGGGTATCTGAGTGGGAAGCACGCTTAATCCACAAACAAGCCTAGCGTGACGCCTCAAAATGGCGAGAAACAAAAATAAATATTATAAGTATCTCTAATCGCTGCTTCGCATTCAGATTGAGACATTAAAACAATTTACTCAGCAAACCGTGACTGCCAACGTATCGGCTGTATTACTCGAAGTCAATTCTTTGTGCATACTTACTCAATTTAACAGCGCTAACTGTCAATATCTGAAAAAGCAAAATTGTGATCGATTTATTTTCCTTTCCAATTATAGGATGTTTTGAGACTAGCTAATTATCCGATTCACGTTTTGTAAAAGTACCGCCCAGAAAAAAGGTGTTATAGAAGTAAAATAAGACATAAATTCAAGCAAGTAAAAACGATAACTCGATTACGATAATTTTATCCTCAGATGGATAAAATTATTTTTGTTTTTATTTGACAAAAAAAAAATCTTAAAAATGACATAATAAATTTGCTTAGTTTTATAATCTCAATCATTTTTAACAATATTCGAAGATTATTTATTCCGTTTTCTTGAAAAAACTTCCTGCACATAAGAATATGGCGTAGACAATTGTTAGCAGAACTATTTTTCAATGGCTGTGGATCTGTTAAAAAAATATGACTTCGACTCCAGCGTCGACTAAAAAACATTTACTTTTGTCAGGTTTTTTCCTAACTTTCCTATCTACGTGTATTAGATTAAGATCAACCATGCAGTCCGGCAAATTGTACAATGAGATGTCATTCAAAATCGTCTAATCGAAAAAGTAGTCGCTCGCTTTTCACGACGCCGACTTCACAGCGATGATTTTTCTCTTAATTTTTTGGCTGTCGAGTATATTATGTGGATCTGTGTAAATATCCGACATTCATCCAAGGCACCGGAATCCTACCGGTTGTAGGAAGAGGCAATAAGTACGATAGTTCAAATGTACTTTTTCTGAAGGTTTGCTTCTTCTCAAGACACTTCTGAATGCTTCATCAAACGCTTTAACTTGATGATATCATCGCGTTAGTTAAAGAACGTCCAGGTAAACCGAAAATGTTTGTATACCAACCATTTCAAGCATCACTGAATGAATATGTGTGTAAACACAAAAATATGTTTCAGCAACATTAAGCGTTGCTCAGCAAACCTGCATTATTAACCAGTTCATATTTCAATTGAATCGAATGAATATTGTTTTAAAAATAATTTGTAGTATTTTTCCATCTGCAAATTCCGTAACCCCAAAACAAAAAGAAATCTTCAGCAAAATATACTCCCGTTGACACTATCAAGCAATAAAACGCTTTCAAATAAAAGTTTTGGCAACCATAAAAACAAAATCAGGTATATTTACTGAAGTGTATATTTTTTTCAAATTCACAAGAGTAAGATAAAAACAGTAAGTAAAACTTTTTTCATATAACGTCGTGACGAAAATTCGCAATCGGCAATTCCCAAATGAAAATAGAAAAAAATCGAAAACGTGTCATAGTAACAGACTTGACGTCGCCCGCTTCTAAAGATGCAAGTAGGTGTCAAAATTTTTATTTATTGATACTAATACATAATTTGATCAATGAAGTTTTCCAAATATTGTGTATCATTTTCAAATATGTATTTATTGAAATGAGTTTTTTAGGATCGATTTCCCTAGACACTGATTAAATTTTAATAAAATCATATCAATTGGAAAGATTTTTTAAATCATAGGTTTACATTATAGTTATGGATAAAAAAAATATATCTCAAAATACCGTAGTTGATGGTCCCCTTGTGCGCAGTATTCTCGGTTTAATAATGCTTGATTTTCCGACCTTGGTATTGTTATGTCCGCCAAGAAAAGAATGCCCCAAAATATAATCTATTTTATTTCAATGGACATTTTCCATTCTATTGGTAACTAATATTAATTTCAACAATATATAACAGATGGAGCTACCACCTGGCGTGCGATATAAAATTTTATCTCTTCATATAAATTATTTTGTCACTGGCCGCTGAAGAAAAAGTTTTCTCGGTAAAAAAAAAACGCGGTGATTTATTGGCGGCGGAAAAACTTTTAAGTCGATTTGAAAATCGAGACCAGTGAATTAATATTTTATCATAATGAAATAACGAAATATTTGATTCTGTGTTCTATTTTTTATAGCTACAATATTTCAGAATTATTTACATGTATTTATTAATCATCAAAATAGTTTTTATTTGTTTTATTGTCATCTCTTTTTAAACTTTACAATGATTTACATTTTCTTTATTTGAAACATGACATAATTAATTGAACTATAAGTTTTTCAGCCGTTCATAACAATAGACAAAAGAAAATTGATCGAAATTGCAAAAGAATGGCATTTTTGGTTTATACAATACAAAACAATTAGTAAAGTCACTTGTCTAGTAATCATTTTCGTCAGTAAACTGTCACACAAAACAGATTATTTCCCTTAGTGTGCTTGACATTTTATTGCATTAATTAACATTAGTTTTGTATGATAGCAATCACTTTATCTTTACTATTTTCTTAATTTTGTTCGCACAAACGCGTGTAATCTAATTTCTTGGTGCGTTTGATGTTTGCCGTTTTGTGCTTACACTTATTGTAACATTTAAAATAGGAAAATCGTAATCCTGTAAAATCTGTGCAATTTTAGGTAATTTTGTTGAAGATGTCAAATCGCCTTGCTTATGTTTGTTCAAAATGCATACCTACAAGAGCAGAAAAATGTTTAAAATAGTAAATATTTATTGAGCACAATTCAAATGATTATTAGACCAACTCAAACAAAATTTTAAAGGGCATCGAAATAGTCACCAAATATAAACGAATAAAAAATGCCTTGAAATTTAGGAAATAAATCAAAAAAGAAAAATGATTTGTCTTATATATTAATTGAAACTGTTAATGAAGTAGCTGTAAGAATTTAGAAATCATAAAAATCAAATTATGTGTAATGTTTTTAAATAAATAATTGTAATGCACAAAACGAATACCAAATACGTGTATTCATATTTCCATACTAATAGTATCAATCCATATTGAAATATGTAGCATGTTTAATAATTTCTAAACAGACAAGACCGGTGTTGGAAGTATCGTGATTTTTTTATTATCTTCTGTGCGTAGATTAATTTACACCTAGACGGACGCACGTAGCAATAACCGCTCGGTAACCATTATGTGTAAACACAAAAAAGACGTCGTATTTAAAAATTAGATATAAGCAAGTATGCACAATCATTAAAAGTCAAATCACTTACGTAAGTGATAGGTAAACAAAGCATTCTCGCCAAATCTAATCTTAATGAACAATTCTTGGTGGTTTTAAAATAAATTTCAAATCATTGTAAAAATAAAATGGAATGCACATATTTCAAACCGGTTATTAACTGTCTGAAAATAATTTATACAACGTTTATAGAATATATGTTATTCTTTGATTCTCGATTAAGAAATAAATAATGACGCAAGACTAAACAATTAACCTTATAATAAACATTCTATAGAATTAATTTGGGATATTTAACGATTTTTGTCGTGGGAATTGATATCTAGTAATTACATTATTGAATATGCAAGAAAAATATGTGTATGAGGGAAATAACCGATGACCAAATTTGAAAAATATATTCTTTCTTTTTAAATATTTTAATTTTCCCTGTGACAAAAAGGTAAATTTTGTATTGAAAATCAACAACCAAATTACTTAAGCAAGTTTTGCGAAAGTAAGTCTGAAGAGGCGAAACACGTGTCACAGTTAGTAGCACAATACGTGGAATAATCAAAGTTATTTTAAATTTATACCAAATTACTCATTTTTAATGTGTAAACTGTCATTTATTGGTGGAAAAGTATTTTTTTTTAATAATAAAAACACATCTTGTAGTACTATTGAAAAATACATCGCAAGCACTATCAGCTGATAGAATAAAAATTACAAAGAACGCTATTTATACAAAAAAAAATAGTTTTTAACGAACACGTATACAAAACCAAAGGTTCAAGAACTAAATTTGCAGTTTATTTAGGTTTAAATAAGTGCTTACTTAATCGCGGGTCATTTTGATTATAAAAAATTCCAACTCCTTATTCTTGATAGTGAGTTCTTCATGATTGTTTCTAAGCTCTTGATGATATTTTTATTTCACTTTATTTTGATTGCAAATTAATTCTAAGAGTTTCTTAACATTTTATTTGTGAACTATTTTATTTCATTCACATATTGTATGATTGTCCATCTGATATTTGCTAATATTTAACTCAAAATTTTGTATAAATAGTTCGCAGTTTGTTTTGTATCCGGTCCTGATAAATATATTGTGGAAATAGATATAAAAATGTGTAATATATTATTTAAAACAAAATTATTCGTTTTATTTCAGATTATATGTAACATTTGACATATATTATATATTTGCATGGATTAGATTTTGGTGAGTGACAATCAATAATTATCTTGCACTGTAATCTACTTAGTAATTAATATGTCTATATAATATAGTATAGTTGATGTTTACAGATGGAAAACAATGGCACGTTCTGAATACTGCTAGGCCCGGTTGTTGTTATGTCAAAAAGCTACTATAATATTTGAAGGCAAAATGCCAAACAAAAAAAAAAATTTGGATTAAGTAATTATATTCATAAGTTTTCCTCGTGACACATTCGTTGGAAGCTCATCTTCTTCCACATGGACTCGTCGAGAAATGTGAGAGGATACGGTTGTCCGATAACTGATGTATTATATACGAGTTAAACAGTTAGAAGCAAACAATATTATATTTCTTCCTCTGTTTGACCACCATTATTTTTTAAAGTTATATTTGTTGTTTGTAAATATGGACTGAATTTCTAATAGTCAGATTTAGTTTTACATTAGTTGTTTGAATGCACATATCAGGTAATTTTTGCAATGGTTATGATTTTTTTTAGAATTAATAATCAAATAATATTGACAGTGGAAACAATCTCGGGAAGTTTGCCGTATATAAAAAAATAAAAAGTTTCCAATTTAAGGTGGTTTATATGCATTGATTGAATTGGCATTCACTTGGTAGAACTCCATTATAGCACGGTGAAAAAAATAGCAATGTATTTTAGTTCTACTATGAAACTAAAAAGGCGGCTATGACAATAAGTTTACATGTGGCACGGAAATGGTCAATTACAGAAGCAAATCAGAAAGTGGAGAGGTTAAATTAATGGGGAAGACAGTATATTAATTTGTTTGTTAAGAATCCTTTGTGATAGTTGATGTCTATTGATTTCCAGCTGTTCCAAAGCCATCATTCTTACTACAAAGATGCAAACATGGTTTATATGCGCCAACCAAATCCAATTACTTATTATTTTACACAAAATGTGTTGATATAGCGAATAAATAATAAATGTAAATTATTAAATATCATACGTAGTTCAATAGCCAACCATATATTTTATTCACTACTCGTTCTATACATAATATACATTTTTAATGGTAAAGATTATTGAAAGTTGTAGTTACAATCCTTTGAAATGATCACAATGAAGCACAGCGTACTATTTTAGCTTAAAAACAATTATTAAACTGAAATTAATCGTATGTTTTCAAAACAACTATTTAATTACAGCATTGCTATTAAATTCATATATTACTTGACATTAAGAGCTTACCTTGCCGGAATAATTCAAACTACGTCGCTGATCATATCCTTTTTCCAAACAAGCGACCGGCCAGCCAAATGCCGACAATGTGTGGGATTGGCACACAAATAGAATATTCCTCGTGATAGTGACGACAAAATAAGAGAGCTTCTGACTAGGCTAACCGACGAAACTTAGAAATAGAGCTTTTTTTATTTTCTGAACGTATTAATAACATATCCCCTCTGGTTGATATTTAAAGGCTAGACTTTTTTTTGGCGAGAAAAAAATTTTTGGCAATTTATTTTTTTGTTGTTAAAATTACTATTGCCAACAACAAGCACAGGGAAATTAAGCAATTTCACAAAATTAAAATGACGCTCATTAATTAATTCTTAATTTCATTCATAACAGCTTTCAACTTATTTTCAAGCTACAATATAAACTTTTTACCATATTATAAATAAATAAATACATTGAATTTATTGTATTACGAAGCATAATGAAAAAATAGCAATGTATTATATTTTCTTTCTATAAAATTTATAAAAAATATAGTTTATATCTATATCAGCCTACACCCTCATAATTTCTGATGAGGGCGAAAGCCGAAATGGCTATCAACTGTACACCTTTTAAATTTTATAGAAATAAAATACATTGCTATTTTTTTATCGTATTGTAATAGAGCTCGACCAAGTAAATACCAATTTAATCAAGAAACCACTCAACCATTCTAAGAAAAGAATAATGGGAATCTTTAAATTTCCGTCCTCCTAAATTCAACCCTGATATAAATATTATCTTGAACTCGATTCGGTTTTTTGATTATTTTATTTATTTTTAAATGATAATTTAAATAAGCAAAGCTTCAATTACCTGTTTAGAAGATATTAAAAATTTATTATTGAAAATGAATGTATTCAATTCTTCACCAATCGGGACTGCTGTTCTTGTAAATAAACAGATGTCTCTCATCAATTGTATCAAAGCTTATTAAAATTTAAACGCATACTATTTTAGGAACAAAATGGTAAATCTACTTTCGATAGGAAACGAGAAACCATCATGGCTAAGAAATATCCACAATAACACTGGGACTGAAGGTGCCCAAAAGCCGTGTTACGAAGATCAAGATCCGATCATCCGAAAGACATCCGAGAAGAAATACAAGTCAAACTCCAAGAGACATCAAAGAAAAACCAGAATCGCAAAAAAATACATGAATATATAATGTTATATTACCACAACAGGAGTCAATATGGAGAATATATTCATCTTAATATTTTATGAAAAGTGTAAGAATTATAATATGCACATATTCATAAATATGCAAAGATTTACTGTAAAACTTCTCAAGGAACAAGTGCTTAAATTATTTTAATAATAGATAATATTTTAGAATATTAATCTTGGCAAACGTGTTACTTCTCATTAGTATTCGCTAGTGCTACTGCAATTGTTAACATTTTTGAAAAATTATATTTATATATAATTATATATACACGGCAGGTAAGGGTTGTCAACTATTCTCCATCCCAACACGGATATCATTATTTTTGCGCTTAAAGATGTCAAAATTTAAGTCAAAAATTTGATAAGCATTTTGACGAAAACCGCTACTGAAAGCTATATTATAAATATTATGCTTTGGGAAGCTTGCAGTATACAAGCTTTATTTCAATACACTTGCTGGTTTGAATATGAAAGACATGACGTCTAGCTTGATCGAAAATTTTTGAAGACTTTTTAAAGACAATTTTGAGTTTAACTGAATGAAAACGTGTGTCAAATTCTAATAAATTTACAATAAAGTTAAACATTGCTCAGCCAAAAAATTGATCATCTTGAAACAATGTTCAATATTTTAAGAGAAAAAAAACGGGTGTCACAATAATCCGTGTTATTGCCCAGCCTGCTCCATAAATATGCAATATACGATGTGCAAATATTTGGAATTATGCTTAACAGCTAGTTAAGTGATATCTTCTCAAAAAATCTGAATGAGCTGCTATCACAGTTGGCAACCCTATCCAAATTACCGAGGCTAATTTTATTTGTCATTCATTATTGCTCCGCATAGAAACTAGTAATATTACATTGGAATGAGTGCATTTATTTGCTCGGTTGTGTCAACAATGGCGCCATTAAAGACTGTACAATAATACTTCTAATTTACTGAACGTCTAGATTTCACTTTTGCTTTCCGCGCATCAATTGAGATCCAAATTATCTTGTCACGATGTTTGCTTTACAAAATTAATAATAATTATTTTTTCCAAATGTCGTATGCGGTGAACGTAATATGTGGTTAACGGTCCAACCCGAGGACAGTACACAGCAGTGTGCCAGTGCATACAATTTACATGTATTTATTTCAAAAACAATAAACTACACTGTTATCCATAAGGAAAATGTCTGTATATATATATTAATTTGAATTTACTACACAAAAGAAAAAAATACTTTCTAATACTTTTAAAATCCACAAAAATGTTAGTGCGGCAAGTGTTTCACCGATTAGATATTTTCTTGAATTTTTTGAAACTAAACTAAAATAAGCTTTTTGTGA
Organism: Himalopsyche japonica; assembly: GCA_028555115.1. Taxonomy (NCBI): domain Eukaryota; kingdom Metazoa; phylum Arthropoda; class Insecta; order Trichoptera; family Rhyacophilidae; genus Himalopsyche; species Himalopsyche japonica. The sequence continues at coordinate 51,328 of JAHFWJ010000214.1, read as the reverse complement.
ATTGCTAAAATATATCGGATAACGTATAGGACGACAACTTGATCCATTAGAACAGTGTTTCCCTAAAGTTTTCATGCTACAGCCCTCTAAATCTGAAAAAATATTCCACGGCCCCCTGAATAAAAAATATATCGAAAATGGAGACAATTATAAATTTTGTTGCCGCCACAAAAACCTGCGAACCCCTCTCAGCTCAGATTAACTGTTAATTGTAACTACAACCCCTTCAATATTATTGTTAATGAAAACAGTAATTGAGAAAAGGGTTTATCGGTTTTGATATATGATGTTACGTTCTAAGTGTATATTAACAATAATATCATTATTTAAAATGTGAAGCTCATCTGTTTTTTATAACTGTTTAACGTTTTTTGGCTCATTTCCTGCATTTAATTTTATGTGTTTATTTTTGAAAACCGACTTAGTCATTATTTTTGATCGTAGTATCCCAGAGATATTTAGTACGCAAATGTTATGAATTTTAATTTTCGCCGTGGAATCATTCCAAATGCATTATTTGAGACTGTGATTCTTCAGTAATTTAGCAATGTAATGTTTTAATCGAAATGAAATCTTAGTTATTCCAAGTGCCTTTACACTAAAAGTTCTCACAATATGGTGAAACGTGTGAAGCAAAACTAAAAACACATTTTTAGTACTTATTTTCACGACTTGTGAAATCGATCCTGATCATAAATACATTGCGAAAATAAGTGCTATTAAAAAAATGTTATTTAAAATATCCTGCATTTCCAACAATAATAAAACAGCTAACGCAAAATAATGGCCAAACGAATCGAAAAATATTTATATTTAACCACTTTTAAAGTATTAACTGTAGCTTGGTGGAAAGGCATTATATTATATTTACAAAAACAAAATGTTCTGACTGTTTTATTATAAAATTGTGGACAAAGTACAGCTTGTGAAGTGTTTATTTATTTAAATAGTCATTTTAGACTAAACGTCGTGGTTCTTTCAAACGTTGATACTGATTCCTCTTTTGACTTCTACATTTTGTATTCATTATCAGATTGAAATAAGGAAATGCTTAAAATAAAGTATTAACATGTAGGTCGCATTATACCTGATTGCATTTAATCTTTCACTCAATGCCTTTTATAGCTTGCCGATCCGATATTTCCGCCAAAAAAATATACAAAAATAACTATCGATAGTAACGTTCATACTAAAACGGTTGTAAAAGTAACAAAATAATGCTTAGGTATTCGTACAGTGACGAACTGAGGTTATAGGTTAATGATATTATTATATTTAACCCAAGCATAGTAAATGCTACTGATTGCGGATAACGTTACCGAAACTGTGGTCCGGTGACATTTCCGACAATATTGTTGAAACTGCTAATTACATCTGGGATACAAAATGCAGCGCAGCTATGGCAGATGAAGAGAGTGTTAAGAAAATACGTTTTCCCGCTATATAAATAAAACTTCAGAAGTCGCATTTGACTTAAAGTATATTTCATTATGTAATTAAAAGTAGCTCACCACAGTAGTTGAGTTATTCACACATTTGCCATCTTATTTGGATGATATGTGTTTCTTATGAGATCCAAAACATTTATTCGGTAATATTTTACTCATATTAAAGAGATTCAGCATAAAATAATATTAAGAACATGACTTGACCTCATGAATATATCAAAAGTTTGTCTGTCGAAGTGGGTAAATTTATAGATAGATCTCAAATAGGTTTACTCCGAAAAAATATATTGAGTTTGACTTTCCGAATATCGTCTTAATGATCATACGAGGTAGCAGTGTCTGCTATTTCGTGATAATAGTTCGGTGTTTTGCTGTTCTTTCGTCATAAACTTAAAAATATCAACTAAGAATTATATCCAGGGCATCGGTGGAAAAATAGCATCTCTCATTCGAAACTATGTAGCAATAAGAATTGATTGAGAGTCAGTGACGTTGTGTGCTTGATAATAACACGATTCCTCGATATCCAGTTGAACGTTCTATCTATTAACCTCCAGCCACGTGAGCGGAGGTTTCTACGCAAAAACGGTTGAGAGTCTGTGGTATGAGGTAAAAATAAAATGAGAAATGGAGTACAAGGGAAATCACCGTAGTTATCTGACATTCATATCGTTAGTATCAAAACATCAGTGGAGCATTATACAGTATGAAGAAAGATATCCAATTTAGAAAGCATGTGCTTTAAAACATCTTGTAAAAGTTTCATTTGTTTTCCTCTAATGCTTTCAACAATTATTTTTCTTGGGACCAAGTTTCCATTGGAGAACTTTTCTAAGTGATGTAAAATACAAGCTCGGCTCAAATCCACTTTCCACGAACATTTTTTAAACCTCAGACTAAAGACTTAATTAGTTGTAAAAGTGTTGTAATTCTTGATTCGCCCCTGGTTCCCGGGTGAAATAAAAAAAGCGATACGGCCTTTGGGAGGGCAATTTACGGAGAGATAAATAAAAGTTGCGCAGAGTTTCGGCAGAGCGGGGAAAAATTTCGTTATGGGCCGAGCATTATTTTATGGGGCTGTGGAAGAACATGTAACGAGCCAATTGCCTCTTGTTATATTGTTTAGTGAAATGAGCCGTGATCATATTACGGAATTACAAAACTAATTTGTTTTGATATAACCTTAAATGTCACGTTTATTTATAGACTTATAATTTTATTATCTAACCGATTCCGCAGCTATTGCAATTAATGAACGTCCTTAGGCTTTTGTACTACATAATTGCGCAATTAAAGGTTCAAAGTCCTTCATATATAATACATTGATTGTGTCCAACGCCATAGATGTTTATATATTTTTTTCATTATTCCTACCTAGGCAGCCTATAAAACGAAACTAAATGACCTATTTTAAACTGTATTGGTTACTTCGTATATTTTGAATATTAATTTCAATTTGTAAAAAAAACTGTAAATATTTATTTTGAGTATTGAAGTTCTTCAAACTCGGTCGTAGATCTATTTACATATATTGCATTTTGAACGTGTGTGGTTCTCTATTGGCATCGATTGCGGAAAGGGAAGCGACCGAACATACATATGGTTATAGATTTAATTGAATAAATAAATAAAATAATATGACTTTCAAAATTCTCTGATAGATTTATGCATCTAAATTAAAAATGCATTAAAATTTATACATCTAAAGATACGTTAATAATTTCATGTAAATATATAGGAATGTTAATTGATAAAGGACGAAAAAACACTCAGATAAACACGTGCGGCCATGCTACTCAAATAATTAAACTATAATTCTACCTCTGGCTTTCTGAAGATATAAAGTGATTTAAAAAAATCTATAATTGCCGCTTAATGTGAGGACGCTTAGAAAAACAATAGTTTACGAATATTCTGCAAAGATTTATTTTTATGAAGTTAGTGTTTATGAAATTGAAAGTTCTGCTTTAAGCTTGTTGTGAAATCAAATGTGATACGTGTGAAGCTTGTTTTTAGAAGTATCTTCTGACTAGAGACTAAATGTTTCACAATATACATATAATATGTAATGTTTTAACATATTTATACACGCATTAACATATCTCATGGTACTGTAGCGTGTTGCTGAAATAGCTATAAATCAAATTTGATAAACATTTATGCATTTTATACGATGTTTTATTATTTTAACACGGTGAAAAAATAGCAATGTATTTTAGTTCAACAAAACTATTTTTTTAAATATAGTTGATAGCTATTTTGGCTCACGCCATCGTCAGAACTATGCAGAACATTTGCTTATCTATATATAGCTGTGTAGAAAAGGCACACAATATATCTTCTCTCCTGTTGTAACGACCTAGCTTGTTTCTTGCTTGCAATAAAACTATGAATATGAATAAATGAGGCAATATCAATAAGTTTACATATGACACGGAAATGGTCCATTATGGAAACAAAACGGCCCCCCGTAGCGGGTTAAGCAATGGTGATCGAAATATAATAGTTTGTTCGTTTAAAAACCTTTGTGATAGTTGATATCTATTGATTTCCAGCTGTTCCAAAGCCGTCACCCTGCGACCCTTACTAAAAAGATACAAACACGTCGGCTCTGAGTTTGAATTTTATATTATGTGATTCCTTTATAAAGGGATTAGTGAAATGTGAATCTGTTTTTTTTTACTGTTGAATGATCTTACACGTTCCTTAGCTCGAGTGGATATTATTATTTTTATGAAATTATAGAAAAACAATAAAATGTAGTATGAACTACCATATCTACCATAAAAAAAAACAAATTGAAAACTATGAAAAAAATCATAATAATTAAATTTTGAAGGTATTCATTATCACTGTTTGCGTGTCGCATAAAAGTAGTGAGTCGTGATAAGTTAAGTGAATACCAACAAATGATAATATTTGAGTTGTGTAATTTTCGTCGCTTTATTTAGATTTGTAAGTACATCTAAATTTAGTTGTGTTTACCTCTTAATTGATAATAATATAAGTGAACGGAAAATTTTGTGAAAAACAAAATAAAGCAATCAGTAAATTTTGTGCAACTACAGCAGTAACTTAGGAACAGTTTTTAGTGCGAGGATACATTTATTCGGAACAATTTTTCACTTTATTGTCCGATGTCGAAGTAAATAATTATAGTACGCTCAATTCTACAAGTATACATCATACGTAAATTAAAACTGATATAAAGATCACCGAAGAATAAAAAAACAGACAAAAAATGAATATGATATTTAGTTTTCACCGTTTGAGATTGGAGACCATTGGAGATTTCTATGCACCACAAAGAATGAACTACATTTTATTTTAATTATAAAAACAAAATGTTTGGCATTATTTCCCATTTCTTTATTTGAAATATTAAGACGACGTCGTTTATCGCGAGCATAAACAAATGATCTTCATATTTCGTTGTTTTCATTTGAATATAATGCCTTTTCACCAAGAAGTGAATTTAAAACTTTATAAGTGAAACTATTGTATATCACTAGATAATGTTTACTCACATACGGAAGTCGGTTTTCAAGTTGTGAGTGAATATACTTGAGTATTTAATATTATCAACATAATCTGTTTTATTTTTTTAAATATCCTGCATAAAAATCCAGGAAGTTATAGGAGAATCACCGGATTTCGATTATATTTGAATACATTAAAAAAGCAATGCATGCTAAATAGATAATTTGAAATAATTGTATCCTGAATACGTGTTATGTTTTGTCAGTCGTATGATCTTATCGGTGGATTCAAGTATACGATATAATCATCACACGGATGCAATAGAAAAATAAAAAGTTTGCATCGCTTATATATGTCCTTATATTGTGAATTTTAATTCAATCAAAGAACATTTTCGAAGTTTTGATACCACAATTGACTTTTATTTTAAAGTGTTATGCTGTAAAAATGGCGCAATAAATACAACATTTTTCGATGAATTCGCTATACTAACGTTAAACATAACTTTGTGTAAGTTAATATGAAGATGTTTTTCAAAGAAGCGAAACACGCGTAATATCTGGTAACCCACTAAGTGGAAAAACGATGATATCAATTTCAGTTTTCTATACGATAATTATTGTTTTTTTCGGTATTGTCTAGAAAAGTTTATCGATCGTGCTTCATTACCTATTAAACAAACAAACAAGATGTTCCGTTCGAATTCCAGGATTCGGAGAAGTGTTTCAAAATCAAATGAAAATCGCGAAGCGAAATTCCTGGGAAACCCGGCCCTACGCAATAACTTTATTAAACTCATTTTATTTATCGTGTTCCTATTATTGTGTTTTAGATTTTACAAAGAAATTTCCCGTAAATAAGATGTTTACTATCGCTGAAACAGCTACCGTGTATGGCATGTTAATGACACTTTAAGAAATAAATAGAAGTTAATAAATCTTTAATGACATGTTCCGCTCATTACGGGTGTCGGAAAGAAATATATATAAAAGAATCTCACTCTTGTTCTTGAAAGTTAAGTAATTGAAAAATAATATGTTTTGCCTATTACTATCCGAGTAATAATCTTTATTTGGCGATAATGTGAGTGAATTAATTACGAGGCAATTTAAGCTGCTGAGAATGAATTGATTTTTGAAACTAGTTAATTTGAAACTGTAAGGATGCAGTGACAATAAATTCCATTGCTTCAATTTTTTTCAGTCATACCTGTAACTAATGTTGATCATACAGAATTCTTGTTTGGAATTTCGACTTGCTAAAAAAACTAAAACAGCTTGTTCACAAGAATTCGTTACTTATTTAGATTCCTCGCGGCAAAGAGTAAGGATACAATGATAGAGCTAAGACAGTGTGAGTATAATACTATAAGTAGTGTGCTGATTGATTGGTTCCTTTCACAATGTTCCCAGAGTAAAATATTTGTAAGCAATCAACACTCACAACTCAACGGTGTTCTATGACTTTAAATAAATTAAAAAGTTCACCGTGTGGTAATTACTCCGTTATCCTTTGTAATGAAAACAAATATGATACCAATCGAGTTAATAAAGTATTGATATATTTTAATAAAAAAAGGTCAATAAGTAATTCTATAAATAGGTCGATTCCAATCTCAACCAAGTTTGTCACGCCTGCAGTATGAGAGTGCTTGTACGTCTTCATTCGTTAAGCGAGACGAAACAATGAAACGAAAACATCGAGACACATCAGACGATTGTGTGGACTCCAGTCCAGGAATAGGCACAGCGGCGGCACCGTCCGAAGCCATCAATCCATCAGAGGCGAGAACAAAACCAAAATGTCATTCTCGCTCGACAATGTTGCGACAGTGCCCCGTTGTGATCAATACAGAATTAAACAACTAGGTAGACAAGACAAACATAACATATAATATAATATATTATTAGATTGTGTTTTCTATGTGACATCTGGAATTTAAAGTTCATGTAAGCTTTAAATTATTATAAAATTATGAATTAATTTTATGATAAAAAACAGCCATTGTTGAGTCATATCGGTTTTACACGATTTTGCAATCACCATTTCAAATACGCAAAGAAATAGTTTCACATATTTCATTGCTTGTATAAATAGAAAATGTTTTTCTCGTTTTCGTTAAATCAAAAATTTTATGCTCAAACCATTATACGGTTATGATATTATGTTGACTTTTGCACGCTTGCCCGTTCCCAATTTGGAGTATATAGACTCTTTTTTAACGAACTAAGAATAAGAACAAGAAATTTTATTTTTTGTGAAGAATAATTATAGATTACAAGGCTAAGAAAAATAGATAGCTGATTCATCACGCAACACCTGTGATAGGGATAGAAAACGAATGCCCAATAGTGTTGACTACTTGGATACAGGACTGGAAAATTCATGATGATAATAACTACATTAACTTCCATGCTATGAAAAACATATATTTACGCATGGGCTTTTAGAGAAAATTTGAGAGCTTTATGTATATTGTGAGGCCCATGGCAGCTATCCCCTCTGACCTCGTCACCCACAATGTATCATTATATATTGTAGATTGTATAGCCTGATATAGTAAAGAAGCAATGATTAATCAATTTTCTGACGAATGTCCAACCCATTTACAATTCTAGGTTGCATGATTTCCATTTTTATCAGGTACTGTAAACATTGAACAGCAATATGGCATGCAGCATAATACGTTTAGTATGCAACTTTGCATTCCATAGTGTATACATGTTTTGTTGCCAATATGAGTCATATTGTATCATAAAATGTACCTGACTATATTATTTTAGCGTTATAATCGGTACCGTATAAAATTATTTTGGATCAAACAAGGATACTCAGTATTTCTCAACGTTCGCAATATGAACTCAAAGTTGTGCTTCAATCAAGAAGGCAGTGGTCAAATGAATGCGATTTCGTTATTCACTTTGTCCAGCTTTGGTATTTTTTAAGCTAATTTGCTGATAATACTGCGAAGAGCGAAATCAGTCCTGGTCATGAAATATTCCACTGTGGAAAAAGTATTAAAATAATATTTTTATTGTTCAAAATATAATGTCATTTCCCCAAGAAGTGACAGTTTAAACACCTTTAAGACTGGTATTTTTATTGACTAATTTAGCTTTAAATAATAAAGTGAGGCATGGATTGAAAAGAGCTCTTATGTTTAATTGATCAATAATACGTGATTAGCAACATTTTCTCAGAGCCATGGCAATCTTATTCTTAACAAAAAATAATTATTTCGAGAATTTATGTGAATTTTATATGATGTATAAGCAAATTAGGTGAAAAAAATTTCATTAAAATATTTATGACTGGTAATATATTGAAAATAGTTTTGAATAAGAAAGGATAGACAGAAAGTAAAAAAAATAACATAAAAATAGACAATATATATGACTCCTGACTTCGATTCTATTAAGTAAAATGCTGCAGCCAAATGGTAAATTAAAAAATCATAGTTTATTTTTGTGAAGTGAATAAAATAACATGTGCCATGTTAAAAAAAATGCTTGCCTAAAACGGATACATTCTTTAGGTGTCCCGGCTGATATAATATTAAAATTTCGGAAGAATTCTTTGACCCTTTTAAGTTAATCGAAAAAGGGGCCTCTAAATTACTCTTGGGGTCTCTCACGTGTACGATACGCCACTGGAGACATCGCTAGATTCTAACTGGCCTTAGTAATTCGAATTGATGAAAAGAAGCGCCCTTTGTCGTTTTTTTTTAATCTGCGAGTTAATTAACTCTGTGATTTAAATAAACTGGTTTATAATTAATGGAAGTTATTGGTTTTATTTAATCTGAATTATTTGCATAAAAATAACACCAATATTTATTGGTAACCACTCCGCTTATTAAAGCTTTCGGTTAGCGATGATAATTAAGACTTCGCACAGCATCTGCTAGCCAAATGTAGGGATACAAAATTATGCAGTACAAGAGGACGTCAGCGCGGCAAACAAACAGCCCGAGACCAAATAATAATTATTATTTTGAAAGTGTCTCATCGCTCCAGTTCCGAAAATTTCATTCATGAATTATTATTAAATATTCAAAAACAAATCTATACAATAATTGGTTCACAAAATTAAAACTATATGTAATGTTAAAAATACTTATTTTTTCATTTGTAAAATGTATCAATTCGTTTTATGATATAAAACTACTTTTATCAAAAATGTGCCAAGCACAAACACAGCTTTGATTATTATTTAAGTTGAAATATAGATGAATCAAATATGGTCCATTACTAATTAATTAGCAATAATATTGTCATTTATCTTGAAGAAAAAGACTGGGTAATTGGCGCGTTATCAATCTCCAAGATGTAATGATTTTTTAATTCATACACATCTTGATATCGAGTGCCTCGGGCAAAGACGAAGACAATCAGAGTATGCCTAAATTACTTCAAACGAACGTATAAATAGTAACATTTTGGAGAGATCTATCAGTGTTGAGTGTGCTTCTGAATCCTCCAGCATAATGATAAAGTTTATATTCCTAGTTGTATGTGTGTACGGAGTGACCGCTGATTTGAGCGGCATCAAAACGATAATCAGCAACAAGGCAGGCGACGCCATCGGACTCACAGGAAAGGTTCTGACCGGAGTCCCGTTGTTCCTCTCACAGGGATTGAGTGGTACTGGAGATTGGTTGGCCGGAATCCTCGACAAGACTGATATCAAATCAGCTGAGTTCATCAACGGACACAAATGGCGACTGGAACGATTCAACCGGGGATTGTTGAACAAACACGAAGATACGACACTGCGTTGCCCCCAACTCGTAAGGAAATATGGATACCCCATGGAGGAATATGAAGTGAAAACCGATGACGGTTACCTGTTGACACTTTTCCGAATCCCTCACAGTCCTGTCAGCCCACAGCAACATGGAGTTGTCAAGCCCGTCGTTTTCCTTATGCACGGTTTGTTGAACAGCGCCGACGACTGGCTAATCATGGGACCTAATAAAGGTCTGGCGTACATCATGGCCGACGCGGGATACGATGTATGGTTAGGAAACGCAAGAGGTAACACGTATTCGAAGAAACATGTCGGCAAACTGACAACCGATAAGACATTCTGGGAATTCAGTTGGCACGAAATCGGCCGCTTCGATCTGCCAGCCATGATCGATTTCGCTTTGGAGAAATCGGGACAAAAAAGCTTGTACTACGTGGGACACTCTCAAGGTACGACCAGCTTCTTTGTCATGTGTTCGACAAGGCCAGAATACAACCAAAAGATTCGCATTATGTTCGCCTTGGCACCGATCGCTTGGATGTCCAACATGGTGAGCCCGATGATAAGACTCTTCTCCCCTGCGAGCAATGCCGCTGACTGGGTCGCTTCTACTCTAGGAATTGGAGAATTTTTACCCAGCGATACCTTTATGACAGTTGCTGGAGGAGCATTATGCAAAGATAGAGCAATCACACAAGAAATTTGCAAAAACGCCATATTCATGGCATGCGGTTTTAACACCGACCAAATGAATGCTACAATGTTACCCGTTATCATGGGACACACTCCCGCTGGAGCGTCGGTAAAACAATTCTTGCACTATGGCCAAGGGTTAGTGAGCAAGGATTTCCGTTGCTATGACCACGGAGCGATCATGAACAAACAGATGTATGGAACCAGGGTGCCACCTAGTTACGAAATGTCAAAGGTGACAGCTCCCGTTTCTCTGTTCTACAGTTTGAATGACTGGCTGTCTCACCCGATTGACGTGAACATCTTAAGCCATAAACTAGGAAGGATGGTCGAGATGTACGAGATTCCCGATAAACAATTCCAACATTTGGATTACATTTACGCAATCGATGCTGACAGGCTGGTTTACCACAGAATCTTAGAGCAAATGCCAAGATACCTATAAGCATGCTTGATTTTTGACGCTCCAAGGACACGCCACTTAGACATTGTATTTAATGGCATTTAAGAAAACAAATAATATTTACATTTGACGTTCTAGACCAATTATCCGATTAATATAATCCGTAATGATTTTTTATATCAATTAATTAATTATGACATTTAACTTCATAATAAAATATCACAAAAGATATGCTACATTGCTGTGAGCTTTGGTAGACGTTGTCGATAAAATGCCAAGTTTACGCACTGAGTTATTTGGACACCCGTTTATTATAATAGTAATGCATTCAAATTCAGGTTGATTTGAGGTATGGATAGATGAAATGCATCGAAGTTTACTACTACAGTTAGTAACGATTAAGCCTACCAAACATCACGAAATTCAATCATATCAAGTGTAATAATTATTTTTAATATAATCCATAATGTTTGTCCATATACTTGTACTTGTATCAAATAATTCCGAGACACAATAAAATGCGATATATTAATCAATAAATATAATTTTTAACTCTTATTTCAGTGTTTATTGAGATATATTAGTTTCAAATATTGAAGTTCTAATTATGAATTGTTTTATTTCAATGGTAAGAAGTGGCAGCGTGCATTTGCAGCGACAAAATAAGCATATTGTAGGTCACTTATTATTTTGGCGTGCATTAATGCCTTTATATGGTACGACGAAATAAAAATATCAATAAACTTATAAAATGATGATACCATTGGAGACATCGTCCAAGTAAAGTAAAAGTAAATATTATACTTTTTTCCCGCTATAAAAAAGATAAACAACATGGCCGGTGCTCGTATCGCCGGTGTACTAGAAAAAGTCAAGGTGACGTGCTAAACGTCAGAGTAACAAATAATAATAAACACAAAACTGTTTTGTCAGTTCATGGTATAATGATGTTTCTAAGTGTTGGAATCAAATAAAATTACAACTCACCGAATTTTACTTTCATGTTTTGTTCAACGTTATGATGAATAATTTGCAGTAATATTGAAAAAAAAACACTTAGTATTCGACTTACACACACAATTATTTTCGATGGATGAAATTCGCCAGATTGTAACGAAAACCAAACAAAAGCCAAATAAATGAAAACTGATGAAAACATTTTGAATAAAGAATAAAACAATTGGTATATACTTACTTACTTACACACCGAAAAAATGTTTCGATTTGAAATTATTAATGGTGAATACCTTACAATTAAGATTATTATGTTTTTTCATACCCGGTATAATTATTTTTGTGTACGAAATACTATACAAATAGGTAAAAAGTACGACTAGGGAAAGCCTTTTTTAATTTTTGGAATGTTAACAGCATCTACTGACATTTATTTTGTTTTCAATTCATAATACCATAGGAAACTACATCATTTGTAAATATAATTGTATAGCATTTAGTGGCCAATTTTTTGCCTAGATGGCAGTATATAAAATATTGTATTTATGACGCAGCAGATCGAATAGTTCTTTTTTATTGCATTTATTATAAATACATTGAAATTGAATTGAAAATAATGAATTTAAACTGTTTGATAACAAAGATTAAAAAAATATGTTAGAAGACAGTGCATGACAACCTATGCCATGCATGTCACTAGGTGGCATGCCTTGAAAATAATTAAATATGAACGTCATACTATGAACCAAATATTGAAATGATAGCTTCCAGTCCTTAAGGCAATTATACATTATTGAATATAGTATTTTTTACATGGTATTCATTATTCTAGTCAAATAAAATTTCCTGAAAATGCAATAGACTTAATAACTTTATTTCAGTGACTTACTAAGTGTCCAGTTCTTTGAATTACCTCCTTTGTGGAATAACGATGTATTTGGGTTACCAACTGCTGTTCAAGACTAAGTCCTTAAGTACTTAAAAAGTATTGATAATCCTAGTGCAATGTTGTTTTGATAAAGTTTAGTTTGTTTATATGTTTCTTTTATAAAGTATTCAAAAACAAATTATATTGATTTGAATCAATTAAATATACTTCATGGTGTATTGGAATTTTACAGCAGTTTTATTGTCTCTCCCGGATGACTAGTCAAATTTAAGTAAATATCATAAGCATATTGTTTAAGTGTAGTGTATTCACAATTTCCCCGCCATTTAAATTATTACCCAACATGGGATACATTATCCCTGATTATTGACACTTTCTATGTATTAACAAAACTTCCACATATTGCAATCATTTCAACATATATTCTCATTGGAAACTATTTTATCAATCAGATAACACAATATTTATAAATTTCATTTCGGACTATATTTTCTCCCTATTTGGAGCTTATGATCACCGGAAGGTGGATCTTAAATTCTCTATTGCCCGCCAATTACTTTGATTCCTGCCATAACACGCCAGACTACCTAACTTCCATGGAATATTCAGTCAGTTAAAATATCATAGGCAAATAATCTTTTATACAGGTCTGCAAGAATTTTGAAAACATAAATAATATATCAATAAAAAGATTGTAGTTACATGAAAAATTACATTTATTGGAATCAAAGCTTAATTTTAGACATTACTTAAAGATTAAATTGTGAATCTGCTCATCTGAAACAAAGGAGAAACAATTTTGAGAAGTTTTGTAAAAAAATCATTATTAATAATAATAGGTTTTTAAGGCCATTCACAACTTCTTTGCGTTAGTAAGACACAGAACACAACCCCCAAGAATTGTAAAGCTTCTCTCGCGAGAATATGCAGAAGCGCAAAACGTATGTGAAATCAACATCAGTAAACAAAGGACAGGTGTGATTCTGATGAAAGTTGCATGATATGTAGTTCACTAAAAAATGGTCATTGAAATAGTGTTGTCATATTAATTTGATATTTTTTAAGTCGGTATCAATTTTTAAAAATGTGTAAATATTTACAAAGTGGCTAAAATCTTGACTACATCAAGGTTGATATGTGATCACCCATAAAGAAGTATTAATACAAACTATAATTATCAATGATCATTTAAAAATTTCCCATTATTTAAGCCACTAGGTTTTCAGTGATGTCAGTGTTTCAGTTTCATGTCAGCTCAGTTGAGTGCATCTGTTGAGGGTTTTTTTTTAATAATGTAATATCATGAGACGAGCAAAGAACTTGTGATAGAAATTTATGTGAATATTAGTGCAATTTATGAAACACATTACAACTGTAATATTAAACGTGAAATCCTTTGATTTAGATATTAAACATAATACTAATTTATGATATCGACTAAAGGTGCTTGATGGAATTTCAATACCAAATTTGAATTGTTGTAATTTTGTACGATTCCACATGTTTTGTCGTGTTAAGACAAACATGTGAAATCGTACAAAATTATAACAATTCAAATTTAATATAATACTAATTACAGATATAATTTGAATTGCTAAAACATTGTTAACGAAATTTCGCTGGTTCAATGACGAACGAAAATTTAAGCATAATATGTTTACCATTAATTTTGTCTTCCAGCATTCGCGTTTATATAGTGATACAGGACAACTAGGAGAAACAAGGATATCCCGAGGATATTTGAAAAGATTGCGAGTTGGACGTCGGTAATCATTTTAATCTGAAAAAAAAAGAAATATTATCAATCATAAGTATTTTTGTTATAAAAAAAAACATAGGTAAATGTTAAGCAGTATAAATATTATTTTACACTTGGATATACTACTTTTATGATGAAATGTTACATTTTAAAAACATTGAATACTACTTATTTACGTATAGAAACACTGCGTTTTATAATAAAAAAAAATCAATAGAATCAAAGGCATTAAGAATATTAATCGAGTCTTAGCAAAGTTAGTTTTTGATAAGTATTTTAGTCACGATATACATTGCCAAGTTTTTATAATGAAAGGAAATTCAGCGTAAGGTTTACAGAAGTTAGTAATATACAAATTGCTATTTGTTCTTACAATTCGTATAAGCTTATAGCCACGTAACTGCGATTTAGCCGGTATCCGCTAAATATATGACAAATGCTAAACGTCACTTTCTGTGTTGCTATTTGTAAATAATAACAAACACATTCATGCAATTCCAAACACTAATAATGGGTAATCATAATGTGCAAGTGGTCCAATAATACAACGAAAAATTTCAATAACAAGAAAAAAATATAGTGCGTGGGACTTAAATTAATTAATTTTTTTTAACGATTAATATCTTAAAAAGAAACATCTTTTGAAAATGCTTTACTATATATATATATATATGTATATATTTAGAGTTAAAAGCAGTCGTAGTTGAAAAAAACTCGAGTTCATATATATTTATAAGTATGTATATATACATAACTCTTTATATTACTGTTATTATGCAATGCGATGATTTCTTTTCCTAATTTGCTTTCTGCGTACCAATAAAACACGATCTACGGTTTATACATAATATGCATGTCTATGGTGTATACTGTTTCAGTTTTGAAGAGCGGACTGTCAGTTAATTTGTTAAGTCGAGACCAGTTGAGACATAGTTTACCGACTTTTACTTTGATGTTTCGTATCAGCTCTTGTACCATTTTGATAATATTGATTTGGTAAAAATTTAATAAAAAAATAGAATAAATTACAACCAATACACAATACCCTGATGTCACTTATCCGTTGCACTTATTGAACTTTGGAAATGTATCTGGCTTCAATTAGTAGTGATTTAAAAATACACGACTTCGAACACTGGAAATTGCGATTTAGCTTCGGAAATCATGACTCTTTGCTGCGAAGCGTGGACTGGAGCGATGATGGCAAATATCTCTTACAAGTGAGATGTTAATAATCTCTATTGTATTGTAATAATTGAACTTTCAGTATAAAGCCTAACAATATATTTTTTTTATTTAACGATATTGCAATATTTTTATTGTAGTTATTACTTTTATCGATAAGTATATTCAATGATTTAAGCTTCTAACACACATTTTCTACTTGAGCTTAACCAGTCTCGCCTTTCAGTAGGATCATGGGAAATTCTGAACACCTGTAGAATTTATTGCAGTTCTGCAAATCATGAACATTATTTATTTTGTCTAATTAAAATCTTTTAACGTAGTGTATAGTCTATACTCCAGAGTTTATTCATCTATAATATTGGCATATTTTTCTCTTTTCCCATAGTTCAATCAATATAAAGTTTTCTGCTCAGTGGGAAGAAAGCCATAAAATCCCAGACCTGCCAATGCAAATATGTTTTCATTGCATGAACATTGATGATAAACCGATTCTATCTAGAAAAATGAAAAATTTATTGTTGTTAACTTCAGAACTTTGATAAATACCAATATTACTGAATTAATTTTTGAAATATGCAGTTCTAGAATTTAGTTGGTATGCTTTACACAGTTCAGCAGCTAAAGGATTAGTTATATGTATGTAGTATATTATATTATGCTTGTATTGTTTATGTATTGTTTTGTCATCATAAACAGTATATTTTGTCTGTCTATATTTGGATTTTTAAAAGCCTATAGACAAAAAAATAGTCTTGAATGAAGAGGGCATTAAAATAGAAAAGTAATGCTATAAAATGGAAAAAAAATCTACTACTACTACTAATAAATTTCCTCCCATCAGATGTCTCCCCATTTTTTTTTTTCATCATTTGTGAAACTGAGAGATCAGTTCAGTAACAATTAAAATACCTTTTGAAATATTTATATTTCAATACAGGTAAGTTAGTTTTTGTAGAAAAAGTCTCATGACATTATTAACACATTTTTTAGACTTAAATCTACAAGGGTTTGCTGAAGGGGTTTCCTCTTCTGTGAGAATAGCTTCAAATGCTATATTTTAGTAATTTGAGAATATCTTTATTTTTTTCAGGTTAATCCTGCCGGCCGAGTAGAAATTCTGACTTACACTGAAAATGAAGTTCGAAGCATTCAATATGTTCCCAATGAAAACTCATGTGCAGCAGCGTTTCACCGTGGCGGTCACCGCCAAGTCGCCGTTGGCTGTCGCACTGGTCAAACTTTCATATGGGACACTAAACTAAAATCTATTATCAAATCATTTCCTTCTGCCCAATCACCTGTCAAGCTCCTTGATTTTAACAGTAAAAATAACTTCTTAGCTGCTGCCCTGGAGAATGGTGATACTCTAGTATACGGAGTAACGACTAACAATCAGGTCAACACAGTCATAGTGCCTTCATCAAAGAACATATCGGCTTTATCTTTTCATAACGAGTTCCGGTCCCTGCTTTGCCTGGCTACAGATGAGGGATGTATTCTTCTGAGAGATTTGGGATTTGGAAAAGATCGTATGTTTCTAAAGGATGCCCATAACTCAGTTGTCTCTGGGTTGGTATTTTCCCCTGTAAACAAAGATGTTTTAGTGTCATGCGGATATGACAAAAAAATGCACATGTATGACACCAGACTGCAAACGGTTGTATCGACTATTCACACTGACTGCGCCCTAACTTGCGTTGATATGAATACAGAGTCATTCGTAGCATTGGGTAACAAGAAAGGTGAAATACTTATTTACGACTTACGTAATTTCAAAAAGCCATTTAAAACATTCTGTGATCATAAGGCAGTCGTTAAATGTGTCAGTTTTCAACCTGTTATTGCAAAAAACAAGCGATTCTTAGCTGTAGATTCCAGCTTGAAAGAAACGTGCAGCCTGAAACCATCGACTCCCCAGCAAATCATTCTCAACAAGACTTCAGATTCGGTCAAGTCTTACGAATTCATCGATCAACTGAGTTCTCCGGCTGTCGAGACTCCGTCTCCCAGTACTGACAAACGAGATGGGACAAATATTAGTCGAGACTCTTTCTTGGCTAATATTATAGGAGATTCCAGTCATTCTGGAGTCAATTATGAATCTCCTCCTTTAGAGCTGATGAAATTGAAATCCAATAGTCTTTTTAATGGAACGAAAATGAAGATGATATCGCGATCCATATCTGAATCTAATGAAGGAGGTCCTGGCTGTGTTACTTCTGCTTCAACACCCATAATGGGAAAAGCTGTTAATATTGATAACGCCTCTCCGTCGCCCATTTCCAAGGGTATCTCTAAAAATGTTTATGATATTAATGATAATCCAACGTATCCCGCACAGCAAAGTATGACAGTCAAAAAGTTTAGTGACTCCGTAGACTCTGTTTCTGCTGTAGAAACTGTAAAGTGTGCTCCTAATGCAGCCACCGACTTCAGTAAAGAATTAAAGGAATTTGTTAAATATTCCATGCATGTCATTTTGGAAGAATTTCAGAACAGTTATTCAGATATGAAGATTGCCCAGACAACAAACAGATTATGTTTAGAAGGTCAGATCAACATTCTATCACAAAAAATGCAAAATCTGCAGCAAACCCAGGATATCTTAATCGATGAGAATCGAAAATTATTGATCGAAATAGAAATGCTACGTTCAGCCAGAAAATGATTTATTAAGTTATGTTACTGATGCTTTACCAATAATCTATGTAAATACTAATTAATTAATACATTGATATTTTTCAGTGAATCAATATTTTAGGATTGAAATTTCTCACAATGAAGCTATTTTTGAACAAAAAGTCATGGTTTTTACAATTCTAAATCTTTTTTTATACACATTATTGCTTATTTTATTTATTATTAAAGTGTACAAAAACTGTCTTATTATGTATAAGCCTTAAAAATAGCCTTGCAAATATTGATCTTCCAGATACAAAATCTTTTATTTACGAGGGGTATAATTAGTTTTGATAAGTTATCTTTGTAAAATTTTTTACCCATTGTTTTGACATTACATTTAAATTTTTTTTTTCAAGTTAAATTCAATGTTAAATATTCAGTGTAATTTTAGTCATAATTGAGAATTTATGGTCATTGTTCATCTCAATTGTTGAGATACCTGATTGAAGTGTGCTGGAATTATATACTGATATCCGAACATGTATTATTTCATGCACAAGCTAATCTATGCATTCATAACACATATTTTATTCTGGTAATTGTTATAAGTCTGCTTCACACCAACACGACTGAATTAATTCTTGAAATATTTGGTGTTGGACTTTACACGCTGCTAGGAGAGGATGTGTTAGTATTGTAAAATATTTATCAAATTATCTTATTTTATCTGTCTTAGTTTAACTGAATAACACTTTATTTTTTATCTGGTTGCATTTTAACTGCTTTAGATTTTATTGTACTACTTTATCCATATCGGTTTAATGCATTTGTTATATGTCATATTTTTACATACTTATAACTAATAAAGTCCATATCTGTGTGATAATATTAATCGAGGGACCAAACTCATATGTTGCATTAAGTATAATGTATGTTTCGATAAAAGAATTCCAATACAAGAACATTGTTAAATGAACGCGGTTTAAATTGATATTCTTGTTAAAATAGGTTAAGGTTTTGTAAATGTTGCGACTTTGATTTAAATATTATACTTTCGTTCAATAATTTCATATCAATTGTCATCAGGCCAGGTATATTAAGCATCATTGGTGTGCAGATATCAGTAGGTCTCACATCTTCTATGTCTGTTGTATTGATTATTACTTTATTTACTGCTGTGGACATTATGATCCGCAACATGTATTTTGCAGAGGTCTTCAGGCGATGTTTTTTTTTTTAACATTTTGCAGACTGATTTTAACAGACTCTGTACTGTACCGTATTCTTTAAACTGAACCTGTGCCAATGAATTGATTTTAGCAGGTGTGAACAATACAGTGTATCTGTAACAGATGATTGTACATATGTATAAGTACTGTGAATTTTATTTCGAGGTGTTCATCTATTGGAAAAAGAATAAATATTTTCAATTTCAAGTCCTACTAATTGCCAAAATACCTTCAATCCAGATAGGTAGATGGCAATATTTTTATAGACTTCGTTGTTATTTTCACCCACTCATATTTGCTATTGAATCACCATTTTCATTATTATCTCTGTGGAATTGCTTGGTATCTTGTGAACAATCAGATTTATCCTACAAATAATTATTTCAATCATAATTTTAAAAAGCTTGTGCCATAAATAATATTATTGTTGGTGAAATGGAAATATTATAATGTATTATATTGTATACTCGTAAAATTAAATGTACTGAGAGTGCAGGATGTTAATGTTAAAGAGATTAAATCAATATGAAATGTGCCTTTTTTCTTAACTGCCTTTTGTTAAAAAATATTTATTTTTATATTTAATGAATAAGATGTTAATCTATTATTTATTAAAGAATGGTTTTATATTAATTACCTTGTAAATTGAGCATTGTTTGATTGACTTGTTACAGAAGCCGAGTATATTTATGGTCAAGTTATGCAACTCCAGTTATCTTTCGTAGAATATTGTGCTCTTAAAGAAGATTTCCATACTGCTGTTTTCATACATAAAATGGTAGCTTAAGGCAAAATCCATATTCCTTGCAATGAAACAAAAGCTGTAATTTCAGCAAATTTAATTCACTGTTTTGTTTAACCCCTTGGAGAGTTTGGTTACACAATTATCGATTGTGAAGCGAAACTAAATTGTAGTTTTTTATTAATAGTTAAATAAATCCCCTTCTAGTAATCATCCTCAGTATAGAACAACACGTAGAAAGATCTTTATCTGAACTGGAAGTTCAAAAGTAATAATGAATAAATTACTTTACAGTTTTAACTGTGAAGCTTTAAAAAATATTTGATACTTGAAATAGTAAGTAAGATTGTTGCCTGATTGACTCATAACAAAAAAGTTTTATCTATAGAATTACTTTGATAAAAAATAATTCACTACTAGAAAGGTTTGCATTTTTGATTTATAATTAGAATTTTTTTATGGTCAATGTTGATTCATTGCTCTTATATGCTCTTTGTTGTTAGTTTTATAAATGAAGACAATATGAATAATATAGTTTGAAAAATGGAAATACAATTTGAAAATTACAATACTTAAGTTATTTTAATACAAGTCACACCCCTTTTTAATTATACATTTATTATTTCTTAGCATAACATGTTATATAAACAGAATATTCTGGACTTGAAAAACGTCCAATGTTGTATTAACCCTTTTAGTCTTATGTGCAATGACTCCAGTATTTTTTACTATGTTTTGTTATCATTTAAACTCATGAAGATGCCACAACTAAACAATGTTTTAAGTAAGTAAAAATTAATAAAATAAACGCTATTGATTTTTACCAAAAATATACTTCAGTTTTTCACATATATTTATATAGATATATTAGGTAATTCGGAAAGAAATGACCATTTTTTTCATTAAAACAATAAATTCATTTAAATGTAAACTGTACATTATTATGCAATTAAATAATCGCCATTATTTTCTACTATTTTTTCCCATAAAATGGGCAATTTTTTTATACCTCTTTCGAAAAAATCAGGTGGTTTATCATTAAAAAATGAGTCCAAGTGATTTTTCACCTGCTCCACATTAATATTTTTTTTATCCCTAAGTGAATGTTCCAGGGATCTAAATAAATGGCGGTCTGATGACGCTATATCAGGTGAATATGGCGGGTGTGGTAGAATTTCAAAATCCAGCTCTCTGATTTTATCCTGGGTTATCCTTGCTGCATGCGGTCTTGCATTATCGCGGTGAAGAATTTGCCTCTGATTGTTGACCAAAACCGATTGTTTTTTAAGCAATTGCCCTTTTAAACGTTCTAATTGGGCACAATAAACCTCTGCAGTAACGGTTTCACCAGGTTTTAATAATTCATAGAAAATTATTCTTTTAACATCCCACCAAACACAAAGGAGAATCTTTTTTAAGGTCAATGTTGGCCGAGCAGTAGTTAAAGGTACCTGCTTTGCCTATAACCATTGTTTTTTTTCTTCTCGAACTACTGTACAGGACCCACCTCTCATCCCCTGTAATAATTTTTCTGAGAAATGGATCCGTTTCGTGTCTGAAAAATAGAGAAGCACAAATGGTTACTCGTTGATCTATGGCCATTGGATAAAGTTGGTGCGGTATCGAAATTCCTTCCCTGTTTTTTTTTCCGAATCTTTTGAAATGATCTTATACCGTTGTCTTCGAGGAACCAAGTTCAATGACAATTCCTCAATTGTTTTGCGCGGATCAGATTCTTCCAACAAATTCAGAGTGTCATCATCGATTTTTTTAGGTCTTCCACTTTCTGGTGCGTCTGTTAACTTCCTATCACCACTTTTAAATTTTTTAAGCCATCTAGAGCACTTTCGAAGCTTCACGATGTCCCCATAAACATCGCAAATGGTCTGCGTGGCTTCTTTGGATTTCAATCCTTTATCAAACAAAAACAGCATGATATGGCGCAAATGAGTTTCTTCGATTTCAGGCTTCTGCATTATTCTACAGCGGTAAAAAAAATAAAAAAAATGTCAAAATAGAAAGAGTACTAATAGAGCTTTAAAATGATACCAATCACGACGTGCTAACTCAACGGCGACCGTTGACAAAGTGACGCAAAAAAAAATGGTCATTTCTTTACGAACTAACTAATATATAGATTATAATGATGATGATATAAAACATTCCCAGTTACTCGACAATGATATGTTTCCAAAGCCCACCACTTACCTTTCAATATTTTTCCATTTGCCTTTCGTTTTATGATGATGATATATATATTATTGACAACAGTGTCTTCTGTCTAGAATATTAACCTTTAAATGTCCATGCGCCGAGTCAATAAAAGTAGCCCACTGCTGAAGCATTTTTATTAAAGTATTCGCATGACCTGCAGCTGTTATACAAATAATTATCCTGTTTGGGTAAAAAAAAAGTTTATAATTGATTGAATCTCTCTCGAACTCCCACAAGTAACTTCCCGCATTCCTGGAGTTGCATGCACTCCAGGTTGGGAGCCACTTTCTCAAAGGATAAATTTCAATTTGTAATTTATAAACCTTAAGATTACTAACATATTAATGTCATTATTTTTTTACTTCATACCAAAAATATATTAAGTAATAAATTATTTTTTAACCCACATGTCCTTTCGTTTTAATTTTTTTTAACCTTGTACACTCCCCAATGACGAGCATATAGACTCTTGATAACGGTTTTCAAGTAAAATTTTTTTGCTGCTCTGTTTGCTGAACATCTTTTTAAAAAACAATAATGGTAGAGAGGTAGGGTGGCATGGCAGGATATTTCAGCCATCCATGCCTTCGAACAGGAATCTGTGATTCTAACTTGTTAGCACCTTAACCAAAGCCGACAATGTTAACCATTGAAATTCCAATCCAACATTTTCATTACTTGTTGGTGAATGAAATAATTTGTGCAGTCATAAATTCAACTTAGTCAAATCCCCATAAAGTGCGGTACTGTTCAAATGCATATCAACACGTAAATTTAATTAAAACTAACATATTTCATCATATCAGTTACACTAATGATAAAAAGGTGCATGCAAATTTATTGTAGAAGTCTCACATAGTTTTCTTAGAGTTACTCTCAAAAGTCAGATAGGGCTGAAAATTCTTAAACTTAGCCAATTCCCCAGGGAGCTATACAAAAGATATTCTAACACTGAATATTTCAAAAAATCGTCAATTGAGTTGGTGTTAAATAAACTGATTATCAGGACAAATCTGGGTATATTTCAATACAAAAATTACCTTTTACATAAAAGTTTTGACGCTTGTTAATTCTCTTATATTTTTAAGTGTCAATTATTAACACACTGGAAACAGTTTTCTTGAAAGCTGAGACTAAATATCAGACTACGAATAATTCCTAATAATTCAATACTTGTGTTTACTGAACACTTAACAACAGTACTTGAAGGCTTTTTTTTTAATTTTATTCATCAAATTAAAGAAGTTGTTATAAATTCATTGAAAACATTAATAAAGGCCCTTAATAATGACGTATACTAGAAATTATGGTGGTTCTAAGTGGTATTTACTTTTCAATGAACATTTGTAGATAATTAATGGAAATAAAAACAGGCTACAATAATTAACTCCATAATTATTACTCTGTGGTTTTTTTTAAATTTTATTAACTTTTCTTTGAAATCAATCACGTCATAGTAGTTATATATGCTGTGCTGATTGATTATGTGAGTATTAAATTATTCACATGTTTATGTCTCACATCAAAAGATAGGCGCTTATTAATATTTGACATTCATTAGAATTTCAATTAGGTGCCCATTCCTTATTTCTGGCTAGAAAGATATAAATGTTACCCTGTATTTCATAGTTGATAAGAGACATGCGAACCTGTGTTGTCGTGCATTAGGTGTTTAGTTAAAAAAACCATTTATCATAAACATGGAAAATCTTCGGAAACTACATTTTTGGATTAACAAAAAAGAGTCTGGATTCAGCTACAATACAAAATGGCTGTGGAGTTTTTTTTTGTTTTTTGGACTGTTACCAATAACAAAAACATCATCAGGTAACTAAACAAGTGATAAAATCCTCTATTTTATACCAAAATTTTATATGGTTGAGTTTGCAGAGTTATAAGTGGGACCATCATATAATCAATATTGCAAGAAGATAGTTTTCTCTATTGGGTGGTATTTTTTCTTATAATACAAAATTAACTAACAGAATCGACTAATAAGACATAGAACATTGAATTGTTGTCACTAAAGACCCAAGTTTCGCCGGAATGACACATAAACATTTAGTATCGGTTATATACAAAATGAATTGACAGCAACAGTATTTTAATAAAGTTTCTTTATCTGAAAGAGCTGTCCATACTGGACGTGAAACAGTGAGATCCCATTAAATATTAGTCCTTCAAAGTTGTTATTTACCAAAAGAAATTAACAGAATAAGATAAATACTATAGGTCATAGGCTCCCAAACTTTTTTACCCCATGGACCTTTTACTATTACTTTAAACTTAAAACTGTGTAAGTGTGTATCTGATGAAGTCGTGAGGCCAATATAGATACTAACCAAATCTTATAACTCTAGGAGAGCCAAGATCTTGGCAATTGTCCTAGTCACTACGATTTATTTATTTTATTTGTATATATAATTAACAAAAAAATACCAATTAAGTTAAAGTTCATTGCTTTTGTAGGAAAAAATAACAAGGGAAACAATACAAGGATAGCAAGGAAGTATGATATGTATTTATCAAATAGTATATTTTTAGGGAGGATGCAATCTAAATTTTGGAGTTGGGCCATGCTGTATTCAGTGCTAATTTATATGTTTTGTACATTTTTGAGTATTAAATACATTGTTATAAAACGTATATGTAAACTTATGACACTCTTGGACGATTACGACAGTTTCATTTATAATACAATGTTTTTGCTATTCATGAAAACACAGTTCTTTTTTCCTATTGCTGGATGGGTCTCAGCTAAAGGTATTGCAGAATATCTTAATACATGGATTGCTTTTGAGGTAATAATTTTTTTATTTAATATGTTATATTGGGGGGCTGTCCATATTTTATATCAAATGATTTTGGCCACTTTTTCATGTCTTCCTTAACACAATCCTTTCCATTCCTGTCAATAAGACATCACAATTTTGACACATCCCTCCCACTGAAGGTTAAATGACATGAATTAAATGCGAAGATAATAAATAAATAACTTATCTAATGTGTCAGGTTATCAAAAAGATTTTATCAGGAAGCAAAACACTAAATTATTATGTAAGTTCCGAGTATTCTACAACTTACAGTGAACATCCTTAATTAATTTTTTACTTTGAGATATCTCATTTTCTCTGACTTCCCTTCCTCTCTTCCCTATTCAACCCAAAACATCATAGTCTAATCATAATCTAAGCCCACCTCTTTTAACCCTGACATCATATATGGACCCCTCTTATTCGAATTTTACACTCTTCTTCAAATATGATAGTGAAAAAAAACAGATGCAAAAAAATATATATATATATATGTATATATAAAGCTGTTATTTCACAAACTTTACAATCACAAGGCAGTTAATTTGTTTTTCAGGAGAAATTTGAAAAAAAGTTGAAACAGAAGCTGTGTTTGAAATCACTGGACACTTTATGCAAAAGGGCGATCTTTTTGAACCTGTCAGCCGTATTATCATTGATTATTGGACAGAAGTTTACTTTGCCAACGTATACATTATATGAAGGGATTGGCTACATTTCCCCTCTTTGTGGATTTGCTTTATTCAATTCATTGATGTATATCAATTACTCTGCAATAGAAATGGCATCCGACGAATTAATGCATAGCTTAAAAAAGGTAAAAAAACTTGTTTCAACAATGTTCTTTTTAGTAAAATATTTAAGAAAATGCTAGCTAACTGAAAATAATATTACGTTCAATCACACTAATAAGGATGGTATGTTATATATGATTTTTTTTTACCTAAGACATCGAATTGACAACACTGTGATAGTGCAATCTTTTTAAATATCATATATTTTATTACTTTCATAAGTAACTATCAAAAAAGAATTGTACAACCGGTTTTTTATAAAAAAAGTGTAATGAGAAGGAAAACTTAGATTCGAAGATAATTTTTTTTTTAAAGGGTGAAAATTATTACAAATCGATTTGGTACGTCTGTTTGTGTTGGTTAACAGATCTTTTGAGTGAATAAATCAATAAGAAAATTTCATCTTGCATGTTTACAATGGCAGTAAAGTAATTTTTAAGGCCAAACAATTTTAGTTTCCAAATATTCAATTGTCATGTATTTAATTAAATATGGTTATTAAATTAAATTGATGATAGTTTTAAATATTTGATGCCGAAAATAGAAACATAAAAGCAGATACTAAATGTAGTGAAATAAAACAGGATTGTAAAAATTTTATGCAAATAAGGGGAAAAAGTGAATTCTGGGCACTTAAAAACAGGGTCGTATCTATATCTAAAAATGAGTTGAAAATACTCTTATTGGAATATTTTAGGTTCTCCAGACCTGTGTTACTCAAGATGTTATAATTTGTTTCAAAAGACTATGGATTGATTTGAGCAACTTGACTCAGCTTTTAGGTGTTGCGTTTTCAACATTATGTACAGTGTGGGTTTTGGCAGGATTTATTGATTTGACTACATCAGGTAAACATACCTAATCTTTTTCCAAAATTTCTGTTCTAGACGCTCAGTATGTTTAAGGTAATTATTCATCAACTTCACTATTTATTCCTACCATCCTTGATGAATGTCCATTTCTATGATGAGACCTCTGTATCTGATTTAATCATACAGTTCAATTAAGTTTATACACGTCAGCTTAACATGCAACATAATCAACTGTCTGAGTTTATGCACACAAATTGTTCAAAATTACTTATTCACAAGGATTATGTATATAAGTGGTTGGTTACCTGTTCAATGAGGCAGACATCCCAAATGGCTCGCTTATAACAAAGGGCAATAAACCTTAATTTTGATAGACAAAAGAGCAACAGGATGGCATTAAACATCTTTTTCGAAATTGGAGGATATAAAAAAAAATATAATACGATAATTAATATTGTGTACCATAAGTTCATGAGTGATTTAATAATTTATGATATCGACTGAAGGTGCTTGATGGAATTTCAATATCAAATTTGAATTGTTACAATTTTGTATGATTCCACATGTTTTGTCACTAATGACCCGGGTTTCGCCTTTCGGCATCTTCAGGCATTCTATCACACAGAGTGCCTGAAGATGCCGAAAGGTGAAACCCGGGTTGTTAGTGACAAAACATGAGGAATGAGTGATTTCTTAAAATAAGCAAATGTCACAGTACAGTGAGCCCCATGTTGCCTGCAAGAGTTATTAAAATGCAAGACTTCATCTTCAATAGTGGCGAAATGAGAACTACCATATGCCACTATATCTAGATATATTGTATGAAGCAGAATATGCCGGAAAAATATATGTCCAACAGAAGAAGACGTACGCTGAAAATTCTCTATTTAAAAGGAGCTGTAAATGCCATTTCACAGGAAGACAAGATGTAGGATAGCGACTTTGGGCATAAAAAGTTGGAAAAAGTTGTTGAATGTAAACAAGACTCTCACTAGGTTGTCACACTCCTGATGATGATTGATAGAAAAATTGACTCTAAAATGTGTAATACAGACCTATTAAATGAAAGCCTTTATTTTTTTAGGTTATGGATATTTAGTTCGGTTTGTTTCTCGCATGAAGTTAAAGAACGATAACTCTTTACTCACTGTGGAAGAATTTGGTTTGATTGTGGCATTCATAATCAGTCTTTACTCGATTGTTGTATGCAGCAATTGTGCTTATTTAGCAAAAAACAAGGTAACTAAGATTGTAAAAAGCATTTACCAATGAGTTTTTAAAACACTATTTCAATTAATTTCTAGATTGAGTAATGTACGTTGATCATTTTTTAAATATTCACCTGTAATATGATGTCTAAAACAACATGAGTAATATCAGTCAGATTTTACTGACAATCATCTATTTAAATAAAATTAATTATTACAGTAGAAGATTGTCAGTAAGAGCAGTAATGGTGGTCCAAATTATATATATCCATAATTTCTTAAAAATATTTAACTTCAATATTAGTATTGTATTTTAAAAAGAATTCTAAATGGATAAAAAGCATGTCAATATAAAAAATTGATGTATTAAAATTGAATTTTTTAAAAATTAATATTGGAATTTATCACAATGGTATTCCAGCACTGATTTTTAATAGGTTTTCAACATTTCAAATATGTACAATAATTACTTGCATACTTAATCAAACATATTGACCCGAAGATGATCACTGTTATTGGGAATAGCTGAAAATGGAAGCTAAATGCAATTAAATGCATAAGAAATGATTTATGGATTCTGAGAAAATATATCTAGAAAATCTTAATTCAATAAACAGTGAGGAATTCATTCCATTGTCACACTACTTAAACCAAATACTTTATAATTGCATATGGAATCCAGATATTTCTAATAACTATTTAAGGTGGAGCAAACATTTATTGATGTCCTTTGTGTCGCTGCAACAAAACCTTATCATCCGAAAGTCATTCAAGAAATTGATTTGTTTCTTTTGGCCATTAAAACAAATCCGCCTATCATTTCTCTAGGTGGTTATGTCAATTTGGACAGGAAATTGATTACAAAGGTAAGGTAAACTAATGATGAACTGCAAAGAATATATTATTACACATACCACCTTTTGGATGCGACCACTTTCAACTGTAAATTTTCGCTATGAAATCACAACAATATGTTCATAGAAAATCAGTCATTACATTGTTTTTATTATACATCGTCGAAAAGTTAAAAAAAGTCAACAATAACTCAGGTATATTTTCTTAGAGCTGCCACACTAAAAATAATATTTTTCATAAATTTTGTCTCTTTTATGAAGATGTTGTGTAATATAGATTTTAAATGTAATAACTTTGAGGGGTATCACAAAAATGAATATAAAATTGGCAACACGCTGTGATAACAGTTCCATTTGAATGTGAAAAACATGAGAATGGGTAAAAATTAGTATGTTCTGAAAATTAAACAAGATTCTATAAATGACTGTTATAAATTTATTTATAAACTTTTTGTTAAAGGTTTTTTCTACAATTATGACATATCTGATCGTCTTAATGCAATTCAAAGTTGGTTTTAATCAAACTGGGTAAATTTTTCATACCCAAAAATGAAACTGTCTTAAATGTATTGGATTATTTGTGGCAATCTTTGCCATAAAACATGTGTCAAGATTTGCTGAAGTGATACAAGAAGATGTAAGAAAAAATAAAAGAGGGTGATTCTATAAAAAGGAATAACTCTCAAGAAATATTTGGTGAATTAGAAACTCTTTCTAAAAATGACAATGATTACAATACTGCACTGTAGTGGCAAATCAATCTAATCTTTGTATTCATTATTATAATAAAGCACAAAATATTATAGAAGAATTTTGAATTCATTATTTTATACTGCGACATTAGTAATAAAAAAAGTTCTATGTTATCATTTTTAACTCTAAAATGCATGATTTTATACATAAAAATTGTTGTATGCATAGATATGTGTGATTAAAAATAATAAAAAGCATAAATAGCAAATGTATAGTTTTACCCGTGTTATTTTTACCCAAAAAACATTTTTTTCTTTATAACCATCAATATTTGATGAGGACATAAAATTTAAATAAAATGAAAAAGTATTGAAATTTGAAGACTGAAAGATACTGTATTATGTCACAGTTTTTATGAGGTTTTATAATTTAATGATTACTTACATTTTTACGCACATAAAATGGAATCTTGTATTCGTTCTATGAATCATTGCATGCAAGCTTGTCTGCAAACAGTCTTGTCTTACGCATCGATTGAATTTGGATTTACTTTATAGAACTCCATTATAACATGATGAAAAAATGGTAATTTATTTTCGTTCTACAACTAGAGTTCTGTATTTAGAGCAATGTATTTTTTCACCGTGTTATCTTATGCATTTAGCTGGAATTGATATTTTAAGTTCAATGATTACTTCATTACTGATTTAATATTTTTTGTATGTTCCATCACAATGGAGAACATATATTTTTAAAGGCTGTTTAATGTGCTGAAGTACTAATCCCACACCCAATTTTTGGATTGCTTATTGCAGGCATAGGCGATCCAAGTGGTTGAAACACTGGTGAACAGTTTGTTCCATTTCAGTATGAGGTTATCGTAGATTGTTGCTGAAAGTTTAATGTATATTTTTCATCCTATTGGTTTATTTTGATTTTTGAGTTGAAAGTTTACAAACATTTCACTCTTAATTCTTAATGTCTTTGAACCAGCATTTAAGAGAGTTCTTGAGATGGAGCATAGTTACTATTAGTTTCCCAAAGCATGTGGTAGTTTTTCGCAGCACTTCTATTTGAAATAAAGATTGAATTAAAACATCCAGAATTCGCTTTTTTTGGCAAAAATTTGAATAATTTTATGTGTACACAAAATAATAACATATTAAATCAAATCCCATAATCATAAATATCAGCATGTGTTATGTGTAACTATATCTATTGAAAAAAAATGTATTATTAATGAATACCTCACATCTATAAAAATCAATGTATGTGTGTCTGTTTGTGCTTTATGTATTACTACAGTAGTATTCATCCGATCGGTATGAAAACTCACAAATTTCTTGAGTACACACCGGTGAAGGTTTTTTCATACCGCAATCCCTATGAGTATCTATGAATTTCTTTACGAAAAAATCTATGTTATTACTATTAATACTTATTTACACAATAAACAATTAAATCATTTGTTATCATAACAAGTTACCTTGAATTCCCATATTCTGAGATTGGAGCAACGCGTGACGGTAAGATAGTATTTAATAAAAAGTAATATACACATATATGCATATTATTATTAACACTTCTTTCTTATATCTATGTTACAGTGAAAGTATTTTGAATGAACATATATTTTTACTAGTCAAAATATAGTTTACCAATTCATACAGCGAAGATGCACTAAACCACGTGATGCAGTAATGAGACAGTGCAATTATCATGAAGTATAAATTAATGCATTTTGCGATAGTGGTTATATGTACTTAATTATTGTGATGAGAACTTGAACCTTCGCATTTTCGTTAATTGTATTCGTGTTATAGTTAATTACAGCGAACTTAACAAAATAAATAATGTTGTTCACGTCTGCTAATCAACAATGTGAATCTATGTCGACGGCTAAAAACAACTTTATCGGATAAACTTTAATTTTATTACACTTCTTGAACACATGCCCTTTTTACGTTCGTTATTGGGCGATATAAATTTTATAATGTGGACATGATATAATACATTCCTCTTTTATAGTTTAAAATGGAGTATGAACTCTATCATCGCACTTCTGACTCAAACTCTGAGAAGCAGAGGCGGATTTTACACTCGGCAGGCCTCAGGCGATATTGGGGACCCAATTGTTCTGATACGAAAAAACGCGGCATAATTTATAAGAGATTATTATATTATTTATATGTCACAATGAACGAATATTTCAAGAGAAAGTATATTTTCATTGGTGAAAATATTTTTTACTAATTCAGGCAGCAAAATTTTTTTCAACATGTAAACGATAGTATCAAAGTGTTCTTCATGATTTCATTGAAATTTTCGGAACGCATATAATGTCACTGAAAAAATATTTTCAACCATAAAGGTACTTATATCTTAACTGATAATAATGTAATTTACGTTTTCCTGCTTGATGGAATTTTAGTATTAAAATTCAATTGATTAAAATATGTACAATTCCATGCGTTTTTTCACTCACGACTCGAGTTTTGCCTTTCGAAATCTTCACGCATTCTATCACGCGGATGTAATATAGCTAACAGTTCTTGAAATGTATGCAGTTTCAACAATTCAAATTTGATGATAATATGATTAGACGTGATGAGAATACACTGAGATGTGATTTAACTTAAGCATCAGTAAAAATGTATTTTTATTTGAAATATAGTATCGCTGTAACATATATAATATAAATAATTATCTAGTTGGAATCATTTTTTATCATAAATATTTCATTATCAACGTCGGAGCCGTTCCAAGGAAAGCATGTAAACATAAATATTGAATTAATTATTTATTTTACACAAGCAATATTATTCGAATTCCGTTTTAAATAACGAATTAAAAATATGAAGGTCAATCGTAAGTTATATTTTAGGTCACTAGAGTGTGTCTTTTGTGCTAATACAGTTATTCGGTCCACAGGTGTTAAAAGTTTGGTTAACACTGACATAATATGTCTTTGCTGATAATGATAGTATGGTCATTGCAAAATATAAATTATGTCGAGGTTTTATGTGTCTGCAATGTTTTAATTGGCAAAAAAGACTCGGCAATTTACTTGTATTCAAAACACCGTAATTTGGTTTTCAAATTATTCGGGTTTGATTCGAAATCCGCGGACCAAAGAAAAGCCGAACAATGCCAAGGCGGGACCCAAAAAAACAACGAAACTTTTAAAAATCAGTTCAACGCGGGCAGGAACCGTGACACAGGATGTGCCATTTTAACAAAATCTTCTCATTATTTTGCGGTGCGAGACAAAAAAGACATAAAAGACCAAAAAAAGGACACGAATATTTCGGTACGTACAACGTCGTTGTCTGGCTTTGAAGAGCCTCTCACATAAATATTTTAATATTCAAAAAAGCGTTACTTATTCCGAAGGAGGCTTTATTATATAAAGTTTCAGACAAGAAAGTTCTCCCGCAAGAGTAGTAGTAGTCAATGTTGTAAAATACAGGATGAAAATAGTATTGTGAAGAAAAATCGTTATTTTAAAAATCCTTTTGGTCAGTGCTCGGCAACCGATGTGTCGCGGCACATTGATATGCCGCCATACGATGCTTGGTGTGTCGCAGCGCATTTTTCTAACATAAGATAAATCATATAATTCGTCTACACTATTTTGTGAAAATATGTTCACATGGAAGCAGAATTGATTACATTTTTCGTCAAAATTATATATTATAAGTATATACATATAATATACACAATCTATAATATAAAACGTAAATTTATAAGATATAAAATTTTACTTAGATTAAGTAAACAATGCAGAATGAATGAGTTTTAAAAAATGCGTCGATGTTACATATTCCGTTTTTTTTTTAAAATAAATATTGATCTTTGGTGTTGATGTGCTGTGGAAGACAAAAGGTTGCGGAACACTGCTTTACGGTGGTTTTTTCAATCGATTCATCGATATCTATTCTGTTCAAAAGCACAGGTAATTGTGATGGGGGAAAATTTCTTTTGCAGTCATTTCTATCTCTTCTATCTCTACTCTCTAAGTAAAGAGAGATTGAGCAACTGAGTAGCAAGCAATTAACAGAGAAAAATCTGTTAAGCGGTTGTCTGTGGAGTCACATAAGGATATTTTAACACCGAAAATTTGTAAAACAATTTAGTAGTGGTAGAGTTGAAAGAAAAGAAAAAAATCTGGCTGATACAAAAATAAGCTTGTAAAGTGTGTGATCAGTTAACGAATGTAATCTGTACCAAGACTATGTTCGCTATCCGAATTGTTCGTTAACCGATCATCGATTTACCGCAGATAGAATAAGTGGATTAGGAAGGTCGTTTTAGTTCGTCGTCCGAACACAATTTTTTTTCGTGATTGTTCGTTGTACGATTTGCTCGCAGTCTGAATTGTTCATTAACCGATCACCCACTGTACACGACCTTTTTAACACGACCAACGGCACTGCAATCTGCCGTCTAAGCAGTTGAGACGTTAGCTGTCTGTGGATTATGATCGCTGCATTAGGAGGTCATATGTTTCATATTCAGAGCAAACATCGATCGAGGAAAAAGAGCATTTTGAATATAAAAGACGGTGTGTCATTCATTACATTAGTATATAAATCTCTGCATAGGAAGCAAAGCTCTACTGTGCGAACTAAAACGTGTAGATGAGTTATTCATATATCTGAAAAAAGCCCAACAATATAATGACGTCATTTATACATGAAACCCAATTAAAATGTATGAAGGTACCTTACTCTGACAGCAAATGCAAATATAACTAAGAATATTGAATATGATGATGTGCAGAATTCATAAATTAAGTCGAGTATTTATTTACTCTGTCAAAAGTCGTGTTCAATGTTGTATAACTTTCGTGTGGACTAACTACAGTCGTGTTTTTGTGGGAGGGTTATTTAATTTTCGGGTTGCGGAACTATCAGTCCGTGACCACCGCCCGCTTGCCTGCGATACAATACCTACTAACAACTTAAAGTATTTACGTTCTCTACACATCGTTGTAAAATTAATAGCTTCATAGCGTAATTAATTAATATACGTGATACATTTTACAAAAGTGTTTACAACACAATAGTTAACATATTTACGACAAAAATACTTATCTTCTTTTTGGCATGTTTTCAATAATGCTGATTTGAAGACTATAAGGAACCACCAAATCGACACACTTGACTTAACATGTCACAACATAATTTATGAATAATAAAATCTGTTCAACGATGATGACACAACGAAAGGAAAAAAATCAATATTTGAACTGCGATAAGTTTGAAGCCTAATTCTGATAACATTATATGTTATTTGATTGGAATATAAGAAATTCTTGTGTAGTTCATTTTTCTCAATATATTAATCATTTCATCAATGTCGAGCGATGAGGTATTTGCATGGTTATCCAATGAAACATTTAAATTGCTTAGTACTATTTAAATTGAAGGATGTCTCATGATTATAAACTTATGGGGGCGGCTGAACTATGCTTGCACACAGGCAGTTAAATCTCTCAACGCAGCTCTACAAATATCAATAAAACATTTAATAGATATTTTATTAAATTTTGTATGAAAACTGTTATTATAAAACGGTTGTCATATAACTTCTGAACGAAATTTTATTAAGTTATAGAAATAGCAAACTATTGTAAACAATTATATATATATATATCATATATATATATTAACTTTTAATATTTCACGTAGAAACTGCAATTTTCATTAGCCAAAAATATAATATCAACGGAATCTTTGTTTTACTTCTTTGCAGACATAACTTATATATGTACGATGGTAAAAATATCTGAAACATATAAAATATTATGTTCTCATACTACAGCATGAATAGTCAAAGAGAGTCAATTGTAATACTAACTCGAGATTATCACATCTTTACAAAGTAAATTATGCTTAATATGATTTCAACACGCCAAGACAAAAAAAAAAACAACGATATTAAATTCAATCATAAAATATTTAATACGTTTTACTGCATAAGAGGAATCAGAGCATGATTTTCAATTGTTGTAGTTTATTACTCACTTTGAAGGTTTTAACTGTCACTTCTTGATGGAAAGGCATGATATTTTAAACAATAAAAACACATTTTTTTAGTACTTATTTCCACAATATATTTTTTGATCAGGACCGGTTTCGCTCATCGCGAGCATTATCAACCGATAATACTCGTTCAGCGAAGATTTTATGATTTAAGCACGGTATCGAAAAATCAAAGGTTACATTATCGCTGTCTCAATTAATTAGTCAAACTTGCAAACAAAATTCAAAATAAGTTTGAAGGGAAATTGTTCTTAACATAAGTGTTTAAAAAAATGAAACGAAGAGCAAAATATTAAATTAACAGAGCATAATACTAATAATAGCATATAATAAGATAGTAACATAATATTATCACGACTAATTTCAGTATACTTGTATAAATATAGTTTTGAGTGATTTGTCGAACAAGAGCGTTCCTGAAATATTAATAAAACGTGAAATCATCGCATATAACAAAACAATGATTATCTTTATGGTCGTATATGTTATTATAAATATTAATTTACTGGAATTAAAATGTAGTTTAAACTTACTTATTAAACATTTGAATTATAAAAACAAAACATTTTGTCCACGGGTCAAAAAACTTTTTCATATTTTGAACGTAGTTTTCGCATACAGTATCAAGTATTGTGATCTTATAGATGCAGCCCTGTCAAATAGCTCCATAAAATTATGCAGAATACAAATGATGAGATCAATAAAATTTAAGGGTTCCCAGGGTTGCACTCACAATTTCCGTTTGTTTAATAGATTTAAGTCACCCTTTAAAGATATTCTTTCCTCAAATTTTTGTCTAATTTATTTGTAACTAGTCTATATATATAATCTAACTAAAATTCACTAGTCAACGTATACATAAACGAGAAACTTTAATTGAATTTTAAATAAATACAATTCACACTATTTTTGAATTAACTGATAAATTTAAAAGCTCACTGATGAGTGTTATGGAGAGTAGAAATTACATCCGGGAAAGGTTGTTTTAGATTATGTTAGTCAGATGTTAGGTTAGATATGACAGTGAAACACACGCGCAAAGTAGTCGAGAATGGCTGGTAACACTATAAACGCATGCTAGAGCTGTGAATAATTAAACTACTTCTTTATAATTGATACACACATTAACTAGTCAAAGTGTTTTTTGTTTGTTTAAACGTTGGAGTTAAAGCTTACTTTCCTTGTCTCTCGTCATTTAATACATAATTTGTCGATACAAATTGAATATCAGCATTTTGTATAACTAAAATAACTACTCTATGTATTTTAAATAATAAAAACACATTTTTTAGTACTTATTTCCATAGCCCGTTTCGATCTTTTGAATATCTGCTACCTTTAAATCAAATATTTTGTATAAATAGACTTGTTTGTAAATTGTATTCTATCGGTTGACGATACTCGCGATGAGCGAAACCGGTCCTGGTCAAAAATATATTGTGGAAATAAGTACTAAAAAATGTGTTTTTATTACTTAAAATATCATGCCTTTCTATCAAGAAGTGACAGTTAACACATTAAAACTCTATGATTGCAACTTTTTGAGGACTTTTTTTATAATTGCCATTATTATTGTTATTTTATTATTATAAGCCTAAATTATTCGGTGCGTAAGTGTTTATTTGTTCAGATATATAATGTCGTAACAGTAATATATACGACTGAATGTTTGAAAATATTTAATGCCATGCTCGCATTTGAAAAATAAGTCGCTGCGCGCAAACTCAATCGCCCGATCCTTAATACACCACTGGCTATCAATTCAGTCAATATCTGTCCAATTGACAAGCTTTCACAGGAAGCGTTACCAAAGTTAGTGGTAGGGCAAGGCTAGATGCAATCAAAGTTTGGCATCGTCTTATTTCCTCGTACCGTAACTTTCGATGAAGTTACATGAGGATTTACGATGCATGGACCTACCACGTTCGAGCATGTATTCCGAGTTTAGCTTTAAATTTGGCAAAACACCCAAAACGATAACGGATTCCAATGAATTTGTTTCACTTTAATTTAGAATTTCATCACATCCCATATACGCTCATATCTTTTTGTCACGAAAAAAACATTATTGTTCTATTTTTGAAAGATACATTTAAAAATTTAGAACAATTATATTATATGTAACACAAATTTTAAAATAAGAACTTCGTTATTTTAGACGATGCTTGAAAAATATGCACAATTGTTTAATAAATCTGTTTTTTTTACAAAAATAGCATAGCACTCAACAAGTTCGTGTGTTGACATATATTGTAGATGGCGCCACTATTGGGCCGGGAATTATTTCTTTTAGATTTAGGGGGCCGTGTCATGCAAGTAATTGGGAAGCACTGTTCTATAGTACAATATTTAAAAAAAAACATTGGAATGAATGTATCAATTTTGAAGGAGTCTATGTTGAGGAATAAAGTCAAATTTGCCTAAAATTTTACGTTTTATTAGTTATCCTACGAACTTATAAAGTGATGTGTTATTTGTAGTTAAAGGAAACAAAAGCTTTAGAAGCATAAAAAATAATTTTAGCTTCAAAAATATATGAAAGCTTACTTTAACGATAATCGATTTCAAATTATTGCAATTTCTGTCAATTATTGTATTTTATGGATAACGAACTTTTTAATGTGTAACTGTCACAATATTTTATGTAGATTACCGTTGGGATATATTTTATTTTTCGGAGTACGCTTAGTCAAGTTTTAACTACTGTGTGTTTGTAACTTGCAGACAAATTAGTTTTTTTCCAGTATACCATTTAAATTTACTACCGAAAACGCATCCAATCTGCCAAATTTATTGTTTTCCTGGTGCAGTCCTTTCTTGCGAGGCCGCCATGATAGGTAAACGACATATAATGTTCACTAATGAGCGGTTACGCGTCAGGTATTTCTGTTTTTATTATTGTAAATTTGAATGTAAACCATTTTTGTTTCGCTTTGAATCTTGCCTGTATTACCGGGACGAGATAATGGCCCTTGCAATGTAATTCAGTGGCAACGCTCAACAATCATACAAATGGAATTGCCCGGTCCTTACTCCAATCCTTTTCAGCAAATCACTTCGAACGTCTACTGACGACAGCTGAGTTCTTTATTCGACATTGCATGGAAAACAGGAATCTTTTTGTGTGCTAAGAATACAATCATTATAAACACATTATTAACAAAGAATGAAAAGATCTATTATTTTATTAACAATGGTATTTCAATATTAAATTTGGATTGTTGAAACTGTATACATTTCGATATG
Organism: Himalopsyche japonica; assembly: GCA_028555115.1. Taxonomy (NCBI): domain Eukaryota; kingdom Metazoa; phylum Arthropoda; class Insecta; order Trichoptera; family Rhyacophilidae; genus Himalopsyche; species Himalopsyche japonica. The sequence continues at coordinate 12,491 of JAHFWJ010000214.1, read as the reverse complement.
TTTTGTCACTGACACACTTTATCTATCACACTCGTGTGATAGAATGCCTTAAAATTCCAAGCCTGAGTTGTGAGTGACGAAAAAATGTGAAAATATTTCTACAACTGAAATCAGGTTTGAAAAGATCGTTAAAAATACTAATACAACCAGAAGCAATGGTTTTCCACGGTCAGTTTTCCGCCGTTTTCTTATGTATTTTACAATGAAAATACACTTTAAATGAAAATGTAATTTCACTAAAGAAAACATTGTTTAGCAGTTCGGACAGTGGAGATGCACTAAACCTATTAATTGTAGTCATAATCATAATGTAAAACGTACAAACTGAAAATTTGAAATTATGTAATAAAAAAATAATTTTCAATATTATTTAAAACTGTAATTATATTTAACTATTATTAAACTTTATTTAAGCTATTTTAATTATCCTGAATTTTATTAAAAAAAATAATAATATATGTGATGTTATACTAACCGAAATCCAAAATCAACAAAACGTGAAATACGGAAAAGTCAATGACATGGTTTCAATGAATGTTTCAAAACGATTCTTAATATCACGGTGAAAAAATAGCATTGTATTTTAATTCTGCAATTTTTTTTATAAGATATATTGGATAGCTATTTCGGTACACGCCATCGTCAGACGATGGCGTGAGCCGTAATAGCTATCAACTACATCTTATAATAGAAAAATGTAGAACTAAAATATATTGCTATTTTTTCACCGTGTTATAATGGAGTTCTACCAAGTAAATGCCAATTCTATCACTAGATTATTAATATAACTGAAAAGTATCTATTGAAATGTATTTTTCAGCGGAGTTAATTTAATCAGATATAGCGAAAATATGTTGGGATATGATTACACAGAACGGCCGGTAAAATATACATATTTCACTAGATATATACTACCGGCATAACATCTATATTAAAAATAATGTTTTAATTTGAATTTTGCTCACCTTTTGTCGATCGTTCAGGTGATAGATTTGCTTTCGATTGGTCTCGTATCGTAGCATATGGGATCGATTGCAAGACTTGGTAAGACCAAATTGAATAACAAACATTCTACGAATTTGATAAATGACTTCTTATGATTATAATATCATTAACGGTTGGTAGATTTATACAAAGTCTTAAGTTACTCATATTATGTATAATTTATTTCTTTCACATAATAATTATGAAGAAACATTATTTATTTTCGATACTACGAATTCAAATAATGTGATGAAACTCTTTCTATGCGCTACGAGAAAAATCTTTTAACTGACTAAATAAATGAAGACAAAATATGAAGTATTAATTAAATTGATGGGATTGGCTGATACTTGGTTCAAAATTATTTAACTTAGATAAAAAGAAAGTATTCAACTCTACAAAAAATAAGCTTTACATGATTTTTGGTAGCTATTTCGGCATCATGCTATCATCAGAACTGTCTTAAAACTGAAATAAGTATTTCAAATAATAAAATAACATTTTTAAAATATCATGCCTTTCCATTAAGAAGTGACAGTTGACAACGTAAAAATGATAAAATAAGTAGACAGAAGTATACTGGTAGAAAAGAGAAAAATAATTTACATCGTTTTAACTATTTAAAAATATAAACTTTTTTTTTTTAAATAAAATGTTAAGTTTGTAGTATCATCAAATTTAAGGTGTTAACTGTCACTTCTTGGTGGAAAAAAATATTTAAATAGTTAAACACACTTTTCACAAACACTATTGTCACAATTTTAAATTCTCCAGATCAGAATCAGTTTTGTTTATTGCGAGCATTATCAAATAAAAAATCAAACCAAACCGGCCCTGACATAGGGAATATAAAACTGTAGAAATAGTAAAAAATATTATGTTTCATTATTGATCTAAACGTTTTGTTAATTTTTTTTAAATTATTAATTGTTTATTTTTTGCAGTTTATATTATATATGATTTTTGTGATATAATCATTTATTCTACTTATATATAATTTCTCTTTCTTTTCATTGATTAAAAATATACTTGTATAAAAGTAAAACGACTAATTTATAATTTTTGATTAATATGATGATAAAAATCGCTATTTGCTCATTAGATCTTTCATGTTAATGAGTTCTTATATATGCAAACGATAAAAAGCTTATAAAATTTTCTCATTGATAGTTTCATCTCTAAGTGCAGACTAATTCGATAGATATTATATTTGATTAATGCAGTTGTGATGGTAATGGAAATAATTTTCAATACGGACAGCTTCGTAAATTGATATTTCAATCGATTTATATATAGATCTGCGATCTAGGGAATGGATGTCGGAATTTTCCACACCCGTCCGATTCATAAAAAACAGGACGAACAACGAAAGTGATTAAATATCCGTTAGTCCAGTCTTTGCCCAATGAGGTGATGAAAAAATTTTCATTTATTGACTTCATTTAACTTTACCTTCTTTAAACCGTTGTCTGAAACACAGCGATTAAATTGAAATTATAGATTGATTGAATTGGCTTTCTCTTGGTAGAACTCCATTATAACACGATGAAAAAAATAGCAATGTATTTTAATTCTACAGAATTTATTATATTTTATGATATGATTGATAGCTATTTCGGCTCACGCCATCGTCAGAAATATGCTTCAACGAACATTTGCTTATCTATATATAGCTCTGTAGAAAGGTACGCAGGTACAGGATATAGATATTACAAAGGATTCTTAACGAATAAACTTATATGTGTCGGTCGCCATTGCTTAACCCGCTGCGGGGGACCGTTTTGTCTCCGTAATGGACCATTTCCGTGCCATATGTAAACTCTTTGATATAGCCGCCTTTTAGTTTCATCTACAATTTTAAGTTTTATTGCGAGCAAGAAACAAGCTAGGTCGTTAAAACAGGAGAGAAGATGTATTGTGTAAATAGCTATCAACTATATCTTAAAAAAAAAAAATTGTGGAATTAAAATACATTGCTATTTTTTGTACAGTGTAAAAATTATAGACTTTTAAAGGTTTTATAAAAATAAATTAAAATCGATGTTACCATTTATTTTTACTTCTGTCTTATTAAAATATTGGCAGATTTTGTAAATATCTCCGAGCCCATTGTTAAGGCCGGTGCTCACTTTTCTACCCGGCGTGTGAGTAAGCGACCTCATAAATTATCACTAATGTCCATTGAGCTCGGTCTTAGCCCGCCATCTCGATATTCCAACTTTAAAATTTTCCGCCAGGGTAGAAAAGTGGAAAAAAAGTAACGGAAAAAATCCATTTTAAAATTGATAGCGGCTTACTACACTAACTCCCCTCCAGGTATATTGAATGTTGGGACATTTTTCTCACATTAGTGTGACTATGGAAACTGAATTTTTGCATCCTATGTGCGGCCTTTCTTTCTTTATGTGCAATTTTTTGGACGTGTAGAGCTTTCTTTATTTCAATCGAACTTAAAACAGTCACTGTAGAAAGAATGAAAAATTATGTGTTTCTGTCAATAATGTTTTAAAGGCGTAGCCCCTGAATATTTTTTTTTTGGATTGATTGGCTAATTTATCCCCACATCAATTACAGCAATTAATAGTTTACAAATAATTGCTAGCATATGAAAGAAAAATAGTGCTTGTGAATAGAAGAAAGGTCGTATGTTTAATGAAAAATGTTATAAAAATAATTTTTATTTTATCTAAGTCTGCCCAATTAAAAAACCTTTTTAAAAAAGGAATGTCATTGGGCTAGGAGATTTAGGTAAGGGTTTATATTTAAAATTAAATTCATTATTATAAATTATATATATTGCTGGGAGAAAAAATATGCTAGCAATCAATTTTTATAGCGTGAGTTTCACTTCTGTTCAAGTATTGCATTAAAATTTGGTAGATCAAATACTATTTCATTAGGCAATTTTGAAATATCCAGAGTCAAGTTGAGTTCCTTACTTATATTAAATGAACAGCTTAACCTCCCTCATTGCTATATCTATTACAGTAGATTATTTTAATAACTCAAAAATCTGAATACTTTAATTCTAGCAATATAACATACTCGCATATTTAATCACACTATAACCAACAAAATTAAAATAATAAATTTCTATAAATTAAATTGTCTAAAAAATTATAAGGGTAGTGAATTATTGTAGAGAAATGCCATTGAGTTGTTTTGGTTGTAAGTTTACCTTTAAAAAATCAACAAGCTTGGGGATTCATTCATCCGGCAGTCGATTGAATTCTTTTAGGTGAAATACTTTTAAGAGTTTTCCGTGAGGAAACAACGTTTGATTTACAATTCAGGGGGTTTATCTTTCATTCAATATGGATGAAATGATAAAAATACAGGAAGACAATATCGCAGTCACACAAACCTCGTGTCTGAAAACGTCTTTTCTATACTAGAATATCCCAAGCTCTAGACTTGGTTGAATAAAAAAAACATTTACTTTCTATTGATAATGATAAAAGAAGAAAAAATAATATGAGAAGATAGATATTGTATGGACGCTTTTTCGGAAATGAGAAGATTTCGAAAAGGTCTTTCTAAAGAAACAGTATATTATATAAAAAAGCACGACGCACAAAAACTGAGCGCTAAAATTTAATCGATACCATTTAATGACTCCATGAGTATAATAGTAGTACATAGAGTAAACATATTTCTACAATTTAATATAATTATGATAACGTCAGATTTTGCTCATCGCGAGCATTATAAATTGATATAATACAAATTTATATTAAAAATTACTGATAAAGAAACTTTTTATGAAGGTGTGAGGTATTGAAAATGTGTTTTATTATCTATATATATATAAATGAATGTCTGTCTGTCTGTCCTTTGTAAACTCTTACACCATTAATCCAATTGCGATAAAACTTTGTCGAATTATTGCTTAGACTACCGGGCAAAAGAAAGGATACTCAGAATTTGATTTGATTACAAAAATTAATTGATTATTTACGAAAAACATGTTTTCATACAAGACTATTGTAATACAGAATGGCCATTTATGGCACATTGTATCCATAGCAACGCTGAAAACAAGAACGACGCAAATCTGTCACATTCACTCACCTGTAGGTACTTACGTAAGGTACTGAATAGTTTGAAACAAAGTTCGATTTTCGAAAAAAGTATTTCAATGTTTGAATTTTTACCGACTTTTTTGTTTTAGTTTTATGTTGCATGACAGAACGAATTGAAATAAATATTACGTATAAGTCGTGTGTAATATTGAAAGAATTTATTTTAGATCGTACCGTATTGTTGGATTGTACCGTATTCACAGCTTCTCTCGAAAACGTACAAAGCACACATCGGCATCGAGTATTGTAATTCAGTGAAATCCATCAAATACATTCGTAAATATGTCAACAAAGGAAGCGATATGGCAGTTTTTGGAGTGGGAAATTCAACTGCATCTATCGATGAAATCAACCAATATCAACTGGGACGCTACATTAGTTGCAATGAAGCAATATGACTTATTTTATCATTTCCAATTCATGAACGGCGTCCACCAGTTACTCATTTGGGAGTTCACCTTGAAAATGGACAGCGAGTGTACTTCACAAGAAAAAATGCACGTGTAAGAGCATTGTCACCCCAGCCAACAACGTTAACTGCATTTTTCTTATTGTGTAGGGATGGTATGTTTGCAAAGACGCTACCTTACTCTGAAGTGCCAACATTCTACAGATGGAATCAAACAAGGTAAAGCAGTTGAAGGACATTACAATGTATTATATATTCAACCGACGCATTAGGCCGTCTGTACACTGTTCACCCAAATAATCCAGAATGCTTTCACTTGTGATTACTGTTAATCAACATACGTGGTCCGACATCCTTCCATATTCGAATATTTGTCACTTATCGTGAAGCTTGCCTCGAATTAAATCTTCTAGAAAACGATGCACATTGGGACACGTCACTCGGTGATTCATCGAATACTGCTCACCCACAACAAATACGTGCGTTATTTGCAGTAATATTAACAATTTGCTTTTCATCCAATCCAAAAGATCTTTGGGAAAAATACAAAGGCTACATGAGTTGAAGATATTTTACATAGTTTGCGTGAAACAATTCAAAACCCACAAGTTCAATTCACACCAAACGTATATAATGAGGCATTGCTATTGATTGAGGACATATGTTTAGTAATGGCTAACAAATCATTGGTACAATTAGGAATGGCTGCGCTGAATCCATCTGAAAACGACTGACGTGATCGTGATTTCCAACGAGAAACACACTTTGATGTGAATGAATTGGGTAAATTTGTTCAAACGAATCTTCCGAAATTGGTTTCAGATCAACGTATAGTGGATTATGGATGCAATTATGGATGCAATTACAAGTCAAAGTGGTAGATTTTATTTCATAGATGCACCCGGAGGCACAGGTAAAACCTTCCTCATTTCACTCATTTAGGCAGTCACACGATCACGAAAAAACATTGCACTAGCAATCACATCATCTAGAATTGCAGCAACTTTTTTGGAAAAGGCCGAACAGCGCATTCAGCACTGAAACTGCCATTGAATATGTAAATAATTGAGAAACCAACATGCAATATCAATAAAAATTCTAAAACGGGCAAACTACTTACATCATGTAAAATCATTGTATGCGATGAATCTACTATGGCACACAAAAAATCATTGGAAGCACTTCATTGCACACTAAAAGATTTGAGAGGAAATGAGCAACTTTTCGGTGGCGCACTCATTTCTTTGTGTGGTAATTTTCGACAAACTCTACCTGTTATATCACGTTCAACAATGGCCGATGAACTAAATGCATGTCTCAAATCAGCCGTTTAATGGCGATATTTACAGGGATTCACTTTGAAGACCAATATGCGTGTACAACTACAACATGATGCATCCATTGAACGTTTCTTAAAACGCTTGTTTGATATAGGAAATGGGAAAATGGCAATAGAGGAATCCAATACAAATTATCACACTGCCAGCGAATTTCTGTAAAATAACCGCAACCATAGACGAATTGATTTACAAAGTTTTTCCAAAGTCATCAATGGCTCAGTGCACATGTTATATTAGCAGCCAAAAACAAAGATATCAATGCAATCAATTTCAGCATACTAAATGAATTACCAGGAGAAGCGATAACGTATAAGTCCATCGATACTATAACGGATCAAGACGAAGCCGTCAATTATCCAACAGAATTCTTGAATTCACTTGATTTATCAGGCATGCCGCCGCATGTTTTAGCATTTAAAATTGGCTTCCCTATCATTCTTCTCCGAAACATAAATTACTCACGACTTTGCAACGGTACCAGGCTTTCAGTAAGAAAAATGATGAACTATTGAAGCTACAATTTTAAATGGAAAATTCAAAGGAGAAGATGTAATGTTGTCACGCATCCCAATGATTCCGACAGATATTCCATTTGAATTTAAACGTCTGTAGTTTCCAGTGCGAGTCGCCTTTGCAATGACCATCAATAAGGCACAAGAACAGTCGTTACAAGTGTGTGGACTAAATTTAGAAAATCCATGCTTCTCACATGGACAACTGTATATGGCCTGCTCACGTGTTGGAAAACCTTCTGATTTATTTGTGTACGCACCAGATAGAAAAACAAAAACATTGTGTATCCAAAAGCACTCCAATAAATAAAAACACATACGGCCGCCACTGTCAAATTTCGGTAATAAAAACATAACCTAAGCTTATCGTTTCTAATTGGCTCCGGCCTCGCCTCAAGTCTGACTTATCCAATCGGAAGGCGAGAGGCTACAGACGAGGCGATTCCATAAAGTCGCGGTTTCTTTTTTTTTGAGTGGCATTGCAACGCATGCAGGGTACACGATAGTTTTAAATAAAACGCTTCTCTACCAAGTGACACTCAATACATTTAAAGTGAAGTATGTGTTAATTGGATTTTTATTTTACTATGATGAGTTAATACGTTCGGATAAAACGTGAGATCTATTAATAAAAGTATTTTAGATATATTCATTAATCATTGTTATCGGAATGAATTTTTTTTTAATGTTGGAAATTATGAACGGTTAGTAATTTCTTCTCATTGTTATATTATGATTATCTATTATAAACAACTATCTTGTGACATTTTTCTGCTCTTTATCTATGGTACATTACTTTTTTTAAATCATTAACCACGCTCGAGGTTTTCCATTACGAAATTTACAGTGTAGCGTTGACTTTGCTGAACTTATTCTCTAGACAAATAACGTCCTTCCTTTACCTAGCCAAGACTTATCTCTCACAAAACGGAAATTAAATTTAACGAATTCTGTGGTAGTTCAAATTAGAAAACATCTGTGATATAGATTTAAATCTAGAATCGATTATGGGAATTTCAAATGCTGTAAAAAGAAAAAATAACAAATTTATAGACATTTAGTCTTGTAAAGCAAAAATATACGACACAGGTATTTTTGTCCAAAACGTGTGGCCTGATAAATAATAGATTATTATTTTTAATGTAAAGTAATATTTCCCTAATTTTGTATCATAAAAATCAAGACCGACTTAGCTAATCGCGAGCATTGTTGACTGATTATCAATTGTTATTTATACTACAAAAAATATTTATTTTTACTGAAGAGGGTGAAGTATATACATGTAAAGTGTTAAATTATGGGGAGCGTGTCGATGTTTTTTTTTTTTATAGTTAGGAATATTCATCTTGATTGAATATTCATCATCATTTGGGCCACAAAGGATATATCTGTATTATACTTAAATAATAAAAACATATTTTATGATCAAGACCGGTTTCGCTAGTCGGCAATCATTATTCTTAAATTTGTAGAAATAGTGCTTAAAATGTGTTTTTATTATTTAAAATACCATTCTTTACCGCCAATAATCAACAGTTAACACATTGAAAGTATGACACATTTAAACTGTATATTTTTCATTTTTATTGGCAAAGATATGAATATGCTTATAATGATATTACATTAAGTCGAATAGCTAATGTGAAGAGAATTTACAGTCGATTTAAAACAAAAAAAATAAACATGTGGTTATGGAAAATTTGAGATCAGATAATTTTAACAGTGCATTACAATCAATATGCATTGTGTATAAATGATCCTAGTATTGTAACATTACTTTTTTATTTCAGAAAAAAAATATTTACATAACAACATAGTGAATCGTTACATTGCGCTAACGTCTCTACTGTTGAGACAATTGATTGAAGTGTGTTGATAGTTGGTACTGAAAAGAATGACAATGTTATGTGCATTAAAACTTTCGAGTAGTCGCTATTGTTTACCTTAATATACTCTTATAAGTTCTGATAACCTCTATAAAGTCGTTCACCATCAGCATAATAGAAATTATTTTTAATAAATTCTATCTTGGAATATTCTTCACAAAGTTCAACAGAGAATGTGATATAAATTAAAAATTACTATTTATTAGAATCGCTGCAAAATTTTCTTATTGTTGAACAAAAGTTTCACAGCTAATTCACAAGTACTAACAATTTACGTGCTAGTTGTATTACACAGAGAAAAATTACATCGTTGTGTATTTGAACATTTGTTTTGTTAATTATTTACAACGCGTCAAATTTGAACTGCCATTTAGTGCTTCAAGTACCACTCGCGTACAAAATTTGGGCATGTTTTGTTATTAAGGGATGCTTCAAAGAAAAGTTAGCGCGTAGTAATCGCTATAGTGAAACAGATCTTTGATAAGAATTGGTTACATGTTAAAATATTTTGAAATTTATTATGAGTGTATGTAATGTAATTTTTTTAATCTGTGTTGTTGTTTGAACCAATATAATGTATATATAATAGAAAAAAAAGAATGTAGCAGCGATCACTAAGCTTTTACCAGCGCTTTGGAGTTATGTGTACAACTAGCATGTTTCTTCTAGATACAGATTCTGGTGGCACAAACATAATTATAGAACAAATTTCATACGCAAACGTATTTTTTTTTCATAAAGTGGTAATTAATTCTACTTTTTAAGAATTAATTGACGCACTAATAGTATTGGAGTACTGTAACTTAAAAAAAATATATTAAGTATTTCTGGTAATGTTTAATTCTTTGTGGAAGGGTATTCAAATTTTACTTATATATTCACAATAGATCTTTTTATCTACTATAGTATTATGGTTTTTTTTGTATGCCGAATAAAAAGAAACTCATTTCTCGATACAATTATCACAAAATATAAACAGGAAATAATTTGATAAAATTATGAAAGCATATCAATCAATATTTACTCTTTAGTTAGTCTATAGATCACTTTAAAGGTATTAATTAATAATTATTCATTATATAATATAATTCAATTTATTTTATCAAGTGAAACCGATCCGCATCCATATGTTATTAAATTATCAAAATAGTACTATTTTAACTCTTCAACTAATTATTGTATAATACTGGATCATAATTAATGACGGCTGACTTCAATATATTATAGATGATCAGAAAAATCTTTGTCGTAAGAACTAATTATTGTACTGAAATATAGCCGGATTTGTCCCGAAGATTTTCATAAACCTAGTAAAAATTAACAATACAAAATTAATCTTTGAAACATTCTGTGCTGAAATATTTTTTATGTGGCTCAGTGGGAAACAGAATTAAGCCATACAAGTGAGAAATATAGTTTATGATAAAATCTACATAGATTTTTGTGTGATTGTAACGTACATGTATATTCAAAATGGATTTGTTGAATAGCAGTATTTCCGAAGATTTTTTTTTCAAATATTTGTCAGTGTGTGGCTTAATAAATATAATTCAAAAAGTACAATGACGGCTCAGGTGTTTTATTGCCCCGCGATATAGCTTTGTTCGCCCTCCTTTTTCCCCTTACTCTATTCAATACGATTGTTTTCGCTCGAGTCGTTAAATTAAATTTATACTCTTGTGGCATTGAAGCGCGGTTATTAATTAATATCTTTCGGAATCGATGAGTAAACATTAATTGTGTTATTATCTACGCACTTTTCATTTTTTTTGTTGTGAACGCTATATCATTCAAAATAAAAGACGGGATAAACAAAATATTTCTTTTTATGATTTTTATTTTTTTTTCGATTGTAATGTTCATTTGAAATGCCTCAATACAAAATAATGCTTCATAAAATAATGCACATTTTTATAATACTTTTTCCATATTTAAAAAATAATAATCAGTATCGGTAACGTTTATTTAATTGAGTATGCAGTCTTTCCACCAAGAAGTGGCAGTAATCAAAATTCAACAGTGGACGAGAGTGAGTTCAGACGAATACTATTTTTAAAATGTGTATATACATATTAATGATATGGCTCGGATAACTTTCTAGAAAATTTTTTATATTACGTTTTATACATTGTTTCTGCGTTCAAAAACAATAAACAATAAAAATAAAATATTGAAAAAAAAATTATGGGAAAATAATTCAGCATATATTTTTTAATTTATAAATTCATCCTTCTTTTGGTTGGTAGTTGATCGAAATTAAATTTCGTCTTTATCGGTTTGGTATAATTTCATATATATGGTTAAACACATTGACACACAGTGACTTTATCAAGCTTTGTTTCTATCAGACTTGGCGCTTTGTCATTAGACAAAGCCTTTTCCGTTGCAAAAATTAAGCATTTGATTAGTTGGTCATATATAATATTTGACGTTTCGTTTCGTTAAAAAAATAAAATCCACGTATCTCTCAATTATTCACGGAGTCTTTATACAGACAATCCATCACAAGAATTAAACGGATTTAAAAAAAATTGTAAGAGTTTAATTTTGACGATATATTGCGTATTATTTTTTTACAGCTTTTCAATGTTTCTTCCTGCTTGTACTATCATTTTTTTCTAACGTTGTACTTTTAACGTTACGATATTGATTTCAATTAATAAGTTATTACTGATGTTATATTAATAAATATAAATCATGCTTAACGACTCAAAGAATATTTTTATTGAGAAAATTAAATACGTAATCGAGTATTCAGTGTTTATAGATACTTTTTACACTTCGCATCTCTTCCCGGAAGTTGGTTGGAATACCAAAATTACTATTTGTAGTTTACAAACTAACAATTATTATTGTTTCAAGCTGTTTCTTGGAAAAATCACTTTACTTCTCGTCATGCTGAAACAATTTCCTCATCAGTTTTATTCTTCCGGTGTTGCCCAACATACTAAGTAAATAATACCAGTAATTACAAATACTTCTCTGGTCACGCAACTACAGTGCTTTCAGCTCTCCATTAAAAAAAAAACAATGATTTTTATAGTGTCCAAATTATTTGATACAGCAATTGCATATTTTATTAATCGAGATATGATAAAAAATAAATTTAATGGAATTTTTTCAAATATCTAATTGAAAGTAGGATAGCAATAGGTTATCTACCGAAGCAGTCGCAAACCTTTCAGACTCTCGGGTCACTAATCTCACATTTTTAAATCTCATGCATCGGCAACAAGATTTGTTTAAATATACGAGCGTCGCTAAAACAGTGACTATCA